>KK114814.1:50784-67496 GCA_000611955.2 Stegodyphus mimosarum
TATATATATATATATATATATAGCGAAAGCGAACATAGCGCCGTATATATATATATATATATGGTGCGGCCGATTGCAAGCAAAAGGAGAGATGCACAACTGTATATTATAGCAGTCCTATATACAAAATTTCAAGGTTCTCAGACTACCCGTTTTCGAGTTATGCGAGATATATACATATGTAAGACACCACGAAAACAATCTCTTCTGAATCCATTTTAAATCAGTTTTAAGCAAAAGAGTCCTTTATTCTGCCCTTACCTACAAATGTCAATCATAAACATCGTTAAATTGCATTTGATAGCGGTCAAAATGTATCTTTTCTTTGAAATATGATACCCGGAATTTTTCGTGATTACAATACTTCCTTTACTTCTCACAAGGAAGTATAAAGGTACTTAAAATAGTATGCTGGAGCAGGTTATTGCAGTTTAGTCATAAGTTCATAAGTAAAGTCCTTTTGAACATACTCACAGGATGTAAAAGTTCATTAAATTTATGCAGCATGATTAATGTATATTTGACAGAGATCTAGGTTGTAGAAGGAAAGTCGTTTGCATAACGTTTTGATACTTAGGATACGGATGTTTATCTTTAATTAGTATCGGAAAGTCTTTTATATGCAGGCCCAATACAGCTTCTCGGAAAACACCGGTACTTACTACATTTCTGATAAACAGAACACCCTCTATTTTAATCTAAAATGTATGACATTTCAAGCACAATTTTATTATGGCTACTCATGCAGAGTGTTTACAAGTCCAAAACGGATTACACGTTCAAATAAAATACCTTCAAAAGGCAGTAAGCTGACTGGATGGTAATTAGTTATAAGTTTGCAAAATAGGACTGTCGTTTTATATTTAAAACAATGAACAAAGCAAAGCGAAAGAGAACATAGCGCCGTCTAAAGGTGAAAATAGCAATGAAACGTGAAAAGCTACAACATTAGAATTCTGAAAGCATTTGGAAGATCCGGATTGAATTAATGAAATTGATTAAGCGTTTCATCGCTCTCGTGGTTGATGACAGTTTTATTCAAATCTGAGCCAAAGTATTTTATTTTTTGGCCTAAATTTAGATAATGACTCACCTAGCTACACATCATAGTCTGTAAGAGAAGCTGAATTGTTACTATTAAATGTATGGCAATTTATAGCCAACTTTTACTTTCTTCGAATCATCCTAGAATCCGAGATCAAGACAACATCACTATGGTGGAGTTCCTGATTTCTGGATTAATTGGATATTTGAAAAAATATGGATAATTAGACTGTATTTTTTTCTGATAGCCAGTATATTTAACTACGGTTAGCAGCGAGAGATTTGATTTTTTTCAATAATCGTATTTTATTTTAAGAAAGTCTATACATATGATTAAAAAATATTTTTATTTTCGTTGATAAGTAACGAACGAAACGGCTAACCAACTTCTTTCTACTGCAACTGAAATAGAGTGCTGAAATTAATTAAGTTCTAAAATTAAATACAGAATTCTGTTTTTATCTTTACTATAATAATATTAAAAATGGTTTTTATTTGCGCAACACAAAACGCAGAATTTATTCCATCAAAACTAAAAACAAAATAATTAATCATACGAATAAATTAGCAACATAATTTTAATAGGATAATACTGAAGAGCATGCAATTTGAGATATTCTGATTTAGATAGCAGGCATTCTTTTGTAAAATGCCTACTGTAATGATAAAAAAATTATCGGAAATGATTCCATAAAGCACAAGATTTTAATCTTTGAATCAATATTTATAAGAATCCCCTCAACTATTCTAACTGCAGTTATGTCAAAAGTTTATTTACTTTATTCCTCGAGATGTATTTTAAAATCATTTTTTAAAACTTATTCAGAACATGCAGTGAATTCCCGATGCACGACACAACGACATTTAAATAAATTAATAAGTTAAAATTCTGCGCAAAAACAAGCAATTCGACTATCGGGCAGGAAGGCAGATTTTTCGGTGCACAAAACTGAACGTTTACATTTGGTTCCACTAGGCAAAAAGATACTGAAGTTGGTGCAGAAACTGACATACACTGGTGTGCAAAAATTAAGGACGAGACGGTTTTTTCAATATAACTTTGTACAAAAGCTTTCCGAATCAACACATTTAATACCGTAAGATCCCCAATACGTAAGGACATGAGTAATGTAAGCAACACTTACTAAAAGAGAAATCAGAGGGATAAAAAGAAGCTTTATTGAAAAAGTAGCTTGGGGCGTAATGTGACTGAAGGCCGAAACATCCCATGGGAGTCCAACAAGAAACAGCTGGTCTTTAGGGGATATGATCTCCCCTGACTGCTAGGCAGGTTTCACATCATTTGTGCATGCTGGATATGTGGTTGTTAATGAGCTGCTGAGACACTGCTGCTCGTTCCTCTTGTAGCACCAATCGCAGTTTCGGAATAGTTACTGGCGATAAGTTACGTGCTGCCACGGGTCTCTCTAGTAAGTTCCGTACATGCTTGACGGGATTTAGATCCAGAGACCTTGCCGACCAATCCTTCACTCTCCGACAGCTCTTCGACAGCAACTGTGCAATGAGGTGGAGCGTTGTCGTCCATGAAGCGGAACTGAGGACCCATAGCCCTTGTGAAAAGACGAATGTAAGGAAGAAGAACCTCGTTACAATAGCAGTCCCAGGTGACGAACCTCCTTGGGAAATATGATGGTCGGTCCGGCTACCAAGCATTATGTCTGCTCGAACGAGAACTCCGCGACCTCCAAAACAGTCCCTTTTGATGATGTTGAAGGGGTATTGCGTGTTCCCCGCTCTGTCCAGATGTGTATGTGTCTAGAATCGCAACTCGGACTAAATCTGCTCTCATCTGTAAAGAGTACTCGTCCTCATTCATTGTCTCTCCGATTCCGGTGTCCGCGGCACCACAGAGAACGCCTTCTCCGAAGGGCAGGCGTTAGAGGTACACACCGTACAGGACGTCGTGCAAACAGACCGCCACCGTGCAGTCTTCTGGCCACGGTAAAACGCGATATCGGTCGTCCAGTCGCCTGTGTCGTGTGTCTAGCGATTTCTCCCGCTGTCTGCCGCCTGTTTCTTCTGGCCTGTAAGGCAATATACCGGTCATCTGCGGGTGTGGTTCCTCGTGGACGACCACTACTAAACCCCCGGATAGCTGTTCCTGTAGTTTGAAATTGTCTCCAAAGTCGTGAAACGATGCTGTGAGCAATTCCGAACTCTGCAGCCACACTTGTCACACTGCGGCCTTCTTAAAACTTCCCAATGTTTCGACCTCGGGTAAAAGCATCCAGATGTCGTCTAACAGATTGATTATTCGCCATTTCTCGCTGAGGCAGGAACTCGGTGTGATTTTAACTGCTATACGGCGTGCAATCTCTTTGCCAGAAATACTGATCTTACACCGACAACATGCTTTATACTACTCAGACACTCCCCCATTACGTCTACCTGCATATCTGCGCATGTGCTACCGTACATCACCTTACTTAATCTCCTGATTGGTCTTTCTGTCCGTTCTGCCTCTTCGTTCAGCTGATATGCTAATTTTTCGACTTCGTCCTTAATTTTTGCACACCAGTGTAATTCATTATTCTACCAAGAGTTTAAAATGTAAACAAGTGTCGGCTTCGTTAGATTTAGTAGCACTTAAACAACTTTTAAATTGTTGATAATTGTTCAAGTATTGCATGCAGATTCTATAAAGGAAAAAAAGAAACCTTAACTGGAACATAAGAACAACATAATTCAATCCCTTCTCAAGCAAAAAAATAATCAAATTAAGTGAGAGGGTTTCGTCTTTTTTTCATATAAGGATCAAATTAGTTATTTTGTTAGAGTTAGATCACAAGTTACCAACAATACTTATTAGAAAGAAATTAGTCTACTTAAGTCAAAAGATTTTTCATCATAAGCAAAATTTAAAATATAAATGAGTAAAAAATTCTTCTTAATTTAAGTATTCGTTAAAAACTGAATTAGAAGAGATCCTTATTTTACAAAAAATATTCTCCGACACTCTCAATGTAGTGTAAAAACAGTAAAAAAATAAAAACTGTCAAAATTTGTTCCAATTTATATATACAAAAGAAGACATTTATAGAAAAGTATATAAATGAATATATTATTTTATAATCAAACTGAAAATCAAAAGTAAAAAATAAAACTCAGATATTCTTTTATATTAAAACGTTAATTTTAAAATGAATAAATTATTTCAGATTAAAACATTCTTCTATAATCAAACTCAAAATCAAAAGCAAAAACAAAATTTATACATTCCTTTATATTAAAACGTTAGTTTCAAAATCGAAAGTAAAATAAAAATTTATATACTCTTTTATATGCCGCCCAGACGGTATAGTGGTTAGGGGAGCCGACTGCGATACCAACGGGCTTGGATTCGAATCTCGGAAAGGGCATGGTTTAAAGCGTCCCTCCTTTCATAGGAGGCAAAGGTGGGCCTATAATAAAGCCTCTATAATATCTAATAATATTATTAGGTGCCTCTATAATAAAGTGACCACCATGTCTCGCCTTAGTAGTGGCCAAGTCGAAGTCGTCTGAGGGCCCGCCCTTGGTAAAAAAATATTCTCTTATATTAATACGTTAACTTAAAAGTAGTTATTTGTATACAAATTTAGGAACAATGCCAGGAAGGAAATAATTTTGTTGCGGCGAATGGAAATCAAAGAGGGAGGTTTTACAACTACACGTTATAGTAGTCCGCATATTTCATTTATAGCACTGCGGAAGAAGACGGAATAGTCACGCGAACGAGAAAAGTTTCTTGTAACTTAAAGTAACTGCATATAAATGGTTAAAAATTTCACTTAAACACTTGAATTTCAAATATCAGCTAAATTCACGAATTGGAGTTTGTTTACAGCAAACTACAAGGGTTCTATCTACTTAAAGAGACATTTGTCTTCATGGAGAACATTTTGAGGGAAACTTGCTCGTATTTGTGTTACAAGTAGAGCAAACTAAGAGAACATCCATGTACAAATCTTGTTCGGTGGGTTACGAACTCAAATCGAACTAGCAGTGTTCAGCGATCTTACCCTCTCGATTACTGGTCGGTCCTACAAGCCGTAGCTTCTGAATAGATTTCTGCTTTTCTAAGTACATAACAGCAGTAAATAAATCCAAGCCAGCCTTTTGAACTGTTACCAAACGTGACTGCTTCGAACATAAGATGGTGTTTTCTAATTCGTGGAATTTTGAAAAGATTATTTATTGTAATTTCATTTCAAACAGTACATTCTGTAGAAATAAAGAATATACATGCCATTTTGAAGCCAAAGTACTTGGCAATGGAACAGAAAACGAGCTCTCAAGCAGCAATAGGCTAAATTTCTGACTATATGCAAGACTCCCAGAAGAAAACCTCCAGGAACTTCACGAAATCGAAATGATGGGACATTAATCATATAGCCTGGAGCTTTCATCCTCGTATTATTTTTTATTCCGATCCCTGGCCTGCCTCTTCAGTGGAGGCCTGCTCCTTCACCTGGAACGCAAAGGAGGTGGAGGATGGGGTAAAGAGATTCTTCGCCTCCCAAAGACAAAAACTGGTACAGGTGGCGGAGATGATCTAGCTAAAAGAGGCTTAATAAGGTGCAGTATGATGGCTTATACTTTAATGGCAATTAGCTTTCATTACTAAGTGGCGCTTTAAGAAATGAAATGGTCAAAATATTGCAAAACATTTGACTCCCCTCATTATTATCCTATATATGGATAATTAAAAAAATATTCGATGTGGACACCACATAACTTCCTTGTACGGCCTGTTTTGTTCCCCACATTTTTTTGCTGCTCTTCATTCAAACTTATATCCTCGATTTATTTTCATTAGAGACATTTTTCTAATTAAACCAGTTCAGTTCACACTTCGAGGCAAGGTACAAATACATAAAAAAATTAAATCTAAATTACAACCGGATACAGTTTGGAGAATCGCTAATTCTATCAGAAAAGAAAGATCAAATCAAATTCATTCAATCAATCACGTGGGTCGAGTCTTCCAATCAGAGGAACAAATAGCGAACCTTATGGCAGATGAATTAGAAAAAGTTTTTCGTAAAAATGATATGGAAAAAAAATCTGAAATGTTTCAGATTTTAAATTACGTCCAAAGGGACGTACGTTTATTTAACATTCTGTGTGTTACCTTTATTTGTTAAATACCATGTTCTTCACACTTAAACCATAAAATTCAGTTCAACAGCAATATCGCAAAATAATTTTAAATTGAGCATATCTTTAGAAATTTCGGTACACGCTCTCACGCGCTGGAGATAAAACTGTTTTTCTGTACAACGTTGGTATTGCTGGCTTTGAAATCTCTGAGTTTGTTAATGAAAAATTCGTTAAAGTTTTAGAGAATATTGTTACGAATTTCACATTTATTTGGCTATTTATTTAGAACTGTAATTAAAATTCCTTTTTATTTTCCCATGCAACGCACGCAGACGATTTTTGAAGAGAAAGCTACGTCAAAAAAAAAAAAAAAAACATGCATACATTTATGCAGATTTTTCATTTTTTAAAATTTAATGCAGAGCGATAACATTTAGTGGCAACAATTTGAAAAGTGATACGCCGTTTTTGTGTTTCCGACGCAAAATCGCAAAACGAAAGTAATAGTCCTTCGGGACTAAATCCCTTTGGACTAAAAATCTGAAAGGTTTCAGATTTTAAGTTACGTCCAAAGGGGCGTTTTTTTTAACATTTTGTGTGTTACCTTTATTTATTAAATATCATGTTCTTCGAAAATAATAACTGGATAAAATTCAGTTCAGCAGCAATATCGCAAAATAATTTTAAATTGAGCATAATTTTAGAATTTCCGATACACAGTCTCACGCGGTGGTGATAAAAATGTTTTTTCTGTCTAACGTTGCCATTGTTCGCTTTCAAATCTTTGAGATTTTAATCAAAAATTCACTAAAGATTTACAAAATACGAAATCGATAATAAAACAAATTCCAAATTTCAAATTTGGGCTTCCAGATGCCCATATTCGCAGGAGGATTAGTTATTCAAAATTAGATGGCTCTAGGTACCGTTGTTTCATCACAATGCGAGAAACATATGTACATTTATGCACATTCTTCATTATTTAATTTCTTTAAATATAATACAGGGCGATAATATTTAGTGGCAACAATTTGAAAAGTGAAACGGGCATTCAGAGTGAACCGACGCAAAATCGCAAAAGGAAAACAATAGCCCTTCAGGAACAAAGCCCCTTTGGACTAAAAACTCAATCTTCATTAAAAATTTTAATGTACAGAAAAATCTAAAACGCCAAGTACAGTTAAAAAGAGTTAAAAAACAATTTTTACAATTAAAATTAGAATTTCTATTAAAAAAGAAGCAATTCGGCCAGCGGACAGAAAGACGGATTTTTCTGTTCACAAAATTAAAAGTTAACTTTTGGCTACACTGTGCAAAATCCCACTGAAGTCTTGCACCAACTGACTTAATTCACTGTTCTACTAAGTGTTTCAAATATAAAAAAATGAGGGTCTCGTTAGGTTTAGCGACACTTTTAAACTGATGACAATTGAAGGCATAAAAACTTTAATCGATTAACTAATGGCATAAAAATGTTAAGAGACGTAAGAACAACATAACTGAATCACTTTTAAAGCAAAATGTACACAGTTTACCAACATATAAAAGTGATAAATAAATAAATAAATAAATAAATAAAAATTGAATCCAGAGCCAGGTAAACAGAATGGCAATATATATACGGTTATAAGTTCTACGGCTACTCGTTCTGTGCCAGAGGTATGCCAGATATACATGAACATCACGAAAAAAATCTTTTCTGAATCCATTTTAAATCCGTTTTGAAAAAAAAAAGGGGTCCTTTATTCTATACGTACGTACAGATGTCACGCAAAATCATCCTTCAAATGGATTCGAGAGCGGTCAAAATGGATATTTTCGTTGAAATATGATACCTTAAATTTTTCGCAATTATAATACCTCCTCTACTAGTACAAGGAAGTTAAAAAACATAACAAGGATAGCAAAGGAAAAGATGAAACATATTAATAATTGGATTTTCGATTTTAGTTTTTTGATCAACACAAAATAAAAATTAACTTTTCAAGATTTATTACTTTTTTTATTATTATTTATCGTTTTAAAAGCCTTGAATTAAAGTTTCGATAAAACACTTTCCCATTTCATTACTGAAAACTGTCAGCATTAAATTATCCTATATATGATTAATCCAAAACATCCCATATATAAGAGTACATCAACATATTGTTACGGATTTCACATTTATTTGACTATTTATTTAGTATTGTAACTAAATTTGCTTTACATTTCCCGTGCAACGCAGACGACTTTTGAAGAAAAAGCTACATCAAAAAAATAAAAATAAAAGAGCGCGCGGATTTAATGTTTAATAAATAAATATCTCGTAATTACTGCTGCCATCCAGAAAAATCTAGAAAAATAGAGATTGTTCTAGTGATAATTAAAAAGCTTATAAAAGCCGAATTGAAACACCTCATCTCAGTTGTTGTTTTTGTTGTAGCTGTAAAAAGCGAACTATCATATCAAAGTAGTATTAAAGAAAAGGTGATACCTTTATACTACTGCATTTTTAATAAAAGAATTAACATTAGGGATTAAAAAATCATTCGCTTCGTGAAAGTGTTAAAAGATACTATTGTTTTTCGCAGAATATCACAAAATTATAACATCGTGAAAAAATGAAGTAACATATGAAGGGGAAAGAAAATGTATTCTCTTTTTTCCAGAAGATAACAAGATAGTGAACGTTTTACCCTGCAAACTAGATACAGATAAAAACTAAATCCAGACAAAGAGCAACAATTTGCTCCGCCTACAAAAGCCCACGAGAAGAAATTTTAGCTGAGAAATATTCGTTTTAGGATTTTATATTTTCCTAACTGTTCGCAGAAACTGTCAAAATATATCGAGTTCCGTTTTTGTTTAGAGATTGTCTCGTTTCTTATATATATATATATACAGTTAGAAAAGATTGCTTGTGACAATGTTCTGAGAACTCGGCGGCCCAACTATCGAAAATCGTTCACGAACTGTGCGTTGAGTTGTTTGGCTGCCTCTAGTCCATTTTTCAGAGATTTGGCTCCTTTTTTTATTACTGTTATTATCATCTCTGTCACTAACAAAAAAAAATATTGCATTTCTGACAACTTGTTAAAGATAAAATTTTAATACTTGAAGTAAAACTCTTTACTAATTCTTCTTCTCCTTCTTTGTCTTTTTATTTTTTAATTTCAATTCCAATGTGCTGTTTACAAAAGAAATGAAGGGAATTACTATCGAAAGTTTCTCTATTAAAGATGTTAAAAAATACTACACTGAAAAAGATGGCAACATGGATATTAAAAGGAGAAACAAAAATAGTTGTGAAAAATGACTTTTAACGAAAACATAGTAAGACTCTCTTTAAATATTGTTCTCTGAGCTGAAGTTTCATTTACCAGTCTTATAAATTTTGCTCAATATTTATTTACCAAACTATTTTAATAATTTGCTTAGAACATAATTTAAAGTTATTTATAAAATATTGTTGCGTGCGTACGGGTTCGTTATGGATTGAATGCCCAAGTCGTTAAAAAAGTTAACAAAAATTTATTCTTTCCACAAGAAATAAATCAAAATGCTGAAATATTTCTTCAGAGATATTCGAACAATATCAGAATATCTCAAACGTTTAGCAAAACTCAATTCAAAACAAATAAACTAATTCTATCTCACAGCGAAATCGCTACAGCATTAAGTAAAGAACCAGCAGTTCTCTTTAAACAGCTTTAACTACAACAACAACAGCAACGACTGAGATGAGGTGTTTCAATTCGGCTTTTATAAGATTTTTAATTATCACTAGAACAATCTCGATTTTTCTGGATGGCAACAGTAATTACGAGATATTTATTTATTAAACATTAAATGCACGCGCTCTTTTATTTTTAATTTTTCGAGGTAGCTTTTTCTTCAAAAATCGTCAGCGTTCCACGGGAAATAAAAGCAATTTTAATTACAATTCTAAATAAATAGCCAAATAAATGTAAAATACGTAACAATATATAAGTATTTTTGTAATTTGAATCATGCCAGAAAATTTTAAAACCTGGAGCAGATCCCAAAATTGTATTTGACTTTTTGTCTTTTCACATTATTATTTAGTGAATTATATTTTAATATTTTTTCTTCGTTCATTTTGACCTCGGGCCATTGCCTTAGTCGCTTCATCGATTGTTTATATCATGTTTACAAGCAAGTTTTGATTTTATAATTAGGAACAGCTAATAAGGCAAAAAGTATTTCTCAAGTGTTTTATATTCAAGCCAGAATAAAAACTAAAGAAAGACAAAGTATAATGAGACGTCACATATTTTTGCAAACATTTATTAGGTTCAGTTTCATGTTGGTGATTCAATGGAAATATTGTAACAAAAGATTAAAAGACAGTCTGAAAGGTTTCAGATTTAAACATTCGTCTAAACGGGGTTTATTTTAAAGTTTAATACGATTTATCAGTAAAAATTATCAATACAAATGGCGAACATTTTAAAAGATACTAGAAGAATATGCATTTAGATCAATATGGGAACGTTATATATATATTTTCTGCATATCTGGGAAGTAAAAAAATATGTAACACCGTTCTATAAAAACATTTAATGTTTTTAAATAGATATATCATTAATTCAATTCATTTTTATTTACATCAATCCGCTTAAAAAGTAAAAAAAAATAATACTCTTTTAAGAATTGCATCCATTGTTTCAAATAGGCTAATTTGTAATAAATAACAGCTTAATTTAGCTTAATTTGTAATAAATTAAATTAAAAACTGAAAGCTTTCAGATTTTACATATGCCCAAATGGAGGTTTTTAACGTTTTTTGTGTTACCTTTATTTATTATATATAACGTTCGTCATGGCACTTAAAACATAAAATTCAATCCAACAACAATATCGTAAAATAATTTTAAAATGAGCATATCTTTACAATTTCCGATACACAGTCTCGCTCGCTGGATATAAAAATGTTTTTTCTGTACAACGTTGCCATTGCTCGCTTTCAGATCCTTGAGTTTGTTAATCAAAAATTCGTTAAAGCTTTACAAAATATGAAATCGATAATAAAACAAATTCAAATTTCAAATTTGGGCTTCCAGATGCCCATATTCGCAGGAGGATTGCGTTATTCAAAACTGGATGGTTCTAGGTACCGTGGTTTAATCACAATGAGAGAAACATACATACATTAATTTCTTTAAATATAATACAGGGTGATAATATTTGGTGGCAACAATTTGGAAAGAGAAACAACGTTTATAGTGAATCAACGCAAAATGCCAAAACGAAATTAATATTCCTTCTGGGCAAATTGCCCCTTTGGACTAAAAATAATCTTTTCAAGTTAATTTTTATTATTAATGATTCAGACTTAATTTTTTCATTATTTCAAGTTGTAGTAAAACACCTTCCAATTTCGACAATTAATAATCATTCACATGAAGTTCGGTATTTTGTATGTTTGTAATTCCTCTATAACGCCTTTAAATTTTGTTTATTCACTACAACCTTTTCAAGATGGGAAAATCAATTACCTTCTTCTGATCAGCGTAGCAGCCAAGAACATATGACGTCATCTCTTCTCAAGGTTTTCTCATCTAACCGATGGTATAAATTTACATCCAATTCTGTCTGATTTCTGTCTGTACATTTCTGTCTGATTAAAAATTTTGATCTCGTCTTCGTTTAAATCCATGAGCTGCTTTAATGAATGGTTCATTATTTTTTTAAATTTAAAATCTATGATTGTTCTCAACGAAAGATAGGTTAAAAGCTTTTTAAATCCCATTTCCCCCTCCCTGCCAAAAAAATTAAATTATATTCAAAATTCCGAAAAACGCTCATTCGTAGAATTAACTGTTAACCAAAAATATGTGAGAATTTAAAGAAAATTTTAAAAGTATTCCTAGGGGCTATTATATTGTCATCGCAAACACATATGTGCACAAAATTTTCAAGAAAATCGGGTGTGTAGTTAATCCAATTTCAAAATTTGACTCAAACAATCAGAGAATTCAAATTAAATAAAACAGTGAAAAAAGGTATTCCTACATCTAGAGTGAGAGTAAATACACAGCCATATATATATATATATATATGTGTGTGTGTAATAATAAAATTCCATAGTCAAAAATACACTTAAAACCCTAACTTAAATTTCGTCTTTTCTTTTTATTTTTTCCCCAGTCACAATTCTAAATGCATGTTCTTTTCATTTTAATGGCGACGATCTCTTATATGAAAGTACGTGGAATTAAATGCACATCCCCGTAGTTAAGTCGACTTTCCCGCTTTTTAAACACATACAGTTATTGAATGTTCTGGAAATATTTAAAGCGAACTGTATTGGCTGACGAAACTGACGTAATTTCTTGGAAGCTCCGCCTTTCCAGAGATTATAAAAGGACTCTCAAAGGAATATCTAAGGCTCTGGAGATGCTAGGGTTTTTCTATAACTCTGATGTCTGCAGCCACCCACAGAAGTGTGTGAGATGTGCAGGACACCAAGCAAAGGAATGTCCCAAGCCTTATGACCAGCCGATGACCTGCGCCAACTGCGGAAGCCCCCATGGGGCTAACTGGAGATCCTGCCCCAGGTTTCCTGGCAACAACAAGAAGACTGCCTCAAAACAACCAGCTCAATCTGGCACTAAACTGCGACCTACCGCCGACCCTACTCCCCACAACAAAAATAGTAATACTACTTCACTTCCTAAATCACAAACAAACACCTTTAAAAATACAACACCGGCAACCTTTAAATGCTAGTACTGTTCGCTCCGGAGTTTCTCACTCCGAAATTTTAACCGGGCATCACCACCTATCCCCCCACCTATTCAAAATTCGTCGGTTGTGCATAGAGCTAATTCGACACTAAATTTTACCGACATCCTTTCGACCATTATTCAAATTTCGTCGCAACCTGGTATTGACCAGCAAAAATCGTTTTTAGCTTTCCAAGCTGCATTGCCTCAGCTCAGAATGGCTCCATCTGGTGCTGACGCTGCGTACTATATTTTTAAGACATATATATCTCTCCAATTTCCTGATGCACCCATTGAAATTAAAATTCAATTCTTTCAAAGGTTTGAATTACTTAAAAATCTGTTTCTGGAACGCTAACGACATCATGCCTAAGCTTCACGAACTCAGAGATTATGTGTCTGAAAAAAGCTCTGACATTATTCTTGTCCAAGAGACCAGACTCCAACTAGGGAAAGTCCCCAAGCTTGCAAACTATAATTTTTATCACAATGACAGACAAGCTGTCGGTTCACGTGGTATTTGTTATGGTGGCACATGTGTCTTTATTAAAAATAATATTCCTCACAGAAGGATTGACACTCCAAGTATGAGCAAACTCGAGGCAACGATTATCGAAATTTTTATTCCAAATTCTCTTACTTTAATTGTGATCTCTGCACATCTACGTCCACTCTGAGGAAACGGTGTAAAATTTCCGGAGGCAGATTTTAATAAATTGCTCTCTATTTCTAACAATATCATCATTGCTGGTGATTTAAACTGTCACCATCAGTATTGGCGTTGTAAAAATTCAAACCCTACTGGTCGTGGCCTTCTAAAATGGGCTCAGAGCACCCAAATTCAAATTACTTCGCCGGATAACCCCACACGATACGGAGTACAGGGTGCCCCCTCATTTATTAATCTGGCACTTTTTCGAAATATTCCATTTGATTATCACGTGACTGTCGAAAGCTGTCTTTCTTCAGATCACAATCCTGTACCTCTCGACCTTAATTGTACTAATTTTAATCCAAACTTTTCGGTACTCGTCTCTACAAATTCGGACAACTTTCGATTTAATCTTAATAATAAAGCAATTCCTCCCTTCAAATTAAATCCAGCGCTGATACTGAAGCTGCAGTTGATTACCTAACGACTAAATTAACAGATACTTTTAAAGAAGTATCCAAACCTACCCTTCGCCCAAATTTTAGTAAATTACCTACTGAGATTAAAAACAAAATTCGTGAAAAGAATAAAGTACGAAGAATTTGGCAAAATACTAGAAATCCTGAATTTAAAATTAAACGTCGTACTCTCCAGAATGAGATCAAGACATCATGTGACCAGTTCTTCCAATAACAATACAAGAATTATCTTCAATCCTTAACGACCAATGATAACAGTCTTTGGCGTGCATCTGCCAGACTACGCAAACAGAAAACATTCATTCCGTCCCTAGCTGTGGATGCAGTAGTGGCTCATACAGACACGGAGAAAGCTGAGCTTTTAGCTGACAGCCTCCAAACACAATTTACACCCCATAATGAAGGTAGTTTTGCGAATAACGCGAATACCTTCCAACAAGATATTGAAACATTTTTAAACTCTCCTTTTCGGAGAGAACTTTCTCATGCTACACTTTCCGAGGTCAGTAATTATATTACTAGGCTCAAACCCAGTAAATCACCCGGATTAGACTCTATTTCTAATCGTATGATTAAATATCTCCCTACCACATTTGTTTTCTCAATAGTAATGATTATTAACTTTATGTTATTACATTGCTATTTTCCGGATAGCTGGAAACGTGCACTTGTAGTGCCTATTCCCAAACCTGGTTTATGCCATTCTAGCCCTCAAAATTACAGACCTATCAGCCTCCTATCCTCGTTATCAAAGATATACGAGTTTATGTTGCTTGAACGCCTGAATGTTTTTCTCCGGAATCAAAATATCCTTATTGATGAACAATTTGGTTTCCGTAAAAGGCACTGTACAACGCACCATCTCCTCCATACAGTCGAGTATATTCATGAAGGCTTCCGCAATAAAATGCTTACTGGAGCTTTATTCCTTGATATAGCCAAAGCATTTGATAGGACTTAGCATATAGGTATTATGATTAAGCTTATACGACTTGGTTTTCCTGCTCAATTAATTCACATTATTAACTCGTATCTCACTAATCGTTCTTCTTCTGTACGAATTAATACTATCATTTCTAAACCCCGTCCAATCCTTAGTGGCGTAGCACAGGGCTCCCTTATTGGCCCTCAAATTTTCAATATCTTTATTAATGACATTCCAAAATTACCAAGTGTCACTCTCGCTCTTTATGCAGATTACACGGCCATCCTAGCTCAACACAAACGCCTGGATTTTCTGGTTCCAAAAATTCAGAGTTATCTCTCTAGTCTTGAGCTCTGGCTCATTACCAGGAAAATCAAAATTAATGTTGCTAAATATGCTGCTATAATTTTCCACAAGTCCCATTTTCCATACCCTACCATTAACTTAAAAGCTTTTTGACGATTATATTCCCTGGTGTAATTCGTATAAATACCTTGGTGTTACCTTGGATTCAAAATTAATCTGGCGTCTTCATATTGAGAATGCTCTCAAAAAAGCGAAGATAGTCAGAACCCAACTATGCCCCTTATTAGCTCGAAAGAGCCATCTGTCTACTAAAAACAAAGCTCTTCTCTATACTTCGATTATTCGACCAATTTTTATGTATGCCTGCACCATCTGGGCTGCTGCATCTAAGACACATATATTAAAACTTCAAACCTTTCAGAATAAGACTCTTCGTTTAGTCCTTAATGCACCCTGGTATGTTCGTAATGGCTGATTCATTCGGACCTTAACATTAAATCTATTGATGTCTTGATTAAAAGAGTCAAAGTTTGTTTGCCAAAATTGAATAGATTGATAATCGTGCTTTACAAATGCTGCCTCCTACGATTCGTCGATCTCAAGCTTCTCCAAACGACCACGGTCTGTGATTGGACGGGAATACGGGATCTTCCCTCCTGCTAAAAGACGACTATCCCCTCCAACCTTCAGTTCCAGCAATGACGCCGTTCACTCAGCTGCTCGAGATATGCCTCACACATGATTATCAATTTGTTTCTTTTAAATATCACATCATTTACTGCAGATTTAATCTGCCAAATTGCTATTCACAGGTAAGTAGACATTACACTACTAGCATATAACTATATTATAATCCATGTGACCAAGGAGCCTATTAATCGTAAAATCTTTCCTATCTGCTTTATCTTTGGTGTTGTATTCATATTAAAAAATTATAAAATAACCCTCCCAAAAAAATTATTAAAAGTCTCAAAATACCAAAAAATTTCTGTATTCTTCCTAGCTCAGTTGTGAGCGCGTTAGACTCGAGACCGAAAGGTCCCGAGATCGAGTCCCGCTAATCGCTGCTAAATTTTTCCGAACTTATAATGTTTTTATAAATTCCTCTTTTTGTCTCTGTAATTTTTTTTAAGTCGTGTTGATTTCCTTTTTAATTTTTCTTAACGTCTTTCATGTATTTTTTCCTATTTCTGCTCCCTTTTATTAACTATGATGTGGAGGTAGAGTGTTCTTTACCCTAGGCACTCCGTAATAATTAATCCTTGGATCCTTGGATCGAGGGCTCTTTTCATTAATGTAACGATGGAGTAAACTTCAATACAAAAGTTATTAGTTGTTCTTTTTTATTTACGCCGAGGAACTGATTTTTGTAACTGCTGTTTTTCATGGAAATTAATAAATGGATTCTGTTTTTTCTTTAAACTTATCGTCTGATACTTTGAGCTACGACTACATTTGGTACATTATATATATAT
>KK114814.1:67521-87470 GCA_000611955.2 Stegodyphus mimosarum
ATATGTGTGTGTGTGTGTAAAATATAACAAAATAGGATACCTGCATTAAAAAATAATTACCTCAAAATTAACACAGTACACAGTCGGGATGGCAGAGTGGTAAGGCGAGATGAAAGAGTTGATACCAAGCTAAATTCAACCAATTAATGCTTTTATTTGTAGATTTTCAGGCACACTAGAATAGTTCCTTGTAGACAATATACTCTTTAATCATAGCAATTACGATAATTTCTTATATGCGGCATAAAAAGATGCGACTTCATTTTAGGCAGGAAAGCATAAGTGGGGCACATATGCTTGAAGTTCAGAAGTCAGGAAAAAAAGGGACGTAATTCCTCTCGAAGCAGATTTTATACTGCGTAGATGCAATTACGAATCCGAAGCCATGATTGGTCAGTTTTACTTTTAGTTACAATTTTTCAAGCAGCGTTACGTAATTTCGAATGATCTCGAATTTGGGAGAACAGATGAATATAGGGGGAGATCGCCAAATTTAACATGTTAATTTTGAGATCGCCAATTAGTTTTTACAACAGCTATCATATTTTGTTATATCTTACATATATTCTACAACGTTTCTCTAATCAAATTCCTTGAAATATTAAAATTAATTAGAGAAAATATATAAAAGTACGAAAAATAAAATAAATAAAAAATATTCGACATTTGACATTTTACTCAATCGAAACAACATTTGCGCTTTTTGATTTAATAACTGCTTCAAATAGATGTACAATAAAAAATTTAGCTGTTTTTCTGTGCATCGTTTTCAGATCCCACAGTAAATTGCCATAAATTTCCCCCTTTGTTATATAATTCCCGCACCATCTGGCAAGAGGGCGCTGTATACGCTGCATTAATGGTAAAGGTGTAAGACGTGGAAGACAGAGACACCTAATAATATTCCCCCCAACTATTTGATTTTGTTATATATATATATATATACATTTGTAAATAAATTTTGTTGTTGTTTTCGAAAGCCTCTTTGATTCATCACTAAACACACTGAACCATTGTATGCAAAACCCTTTTTAATTCCTTGCACGAAGTAAAGAATGTATGGTAATCGCGGAAAATTTCGGGTACTATATTTCAACGGAAATATCCATTTTGCCGTTCCCGAATCCATATGGACGACGTCTGTACGTAGGGCTAAAATTAAGAGACTATGTTACTTACCTTTCCCCCATATAACAGCTCTGTCGTCAATGAAAACGTGATCATCTTTGACCGTCCTTCTGTCACCACTGACAACCACTTTCCACTCTGCGTGAGCTTTTCCTCTTAGCAACACCCGGATGGCTGAAAAGAACAAACGGAATGCTATTAGAACAAAAAATCATGATCCATCGTTTTTTTGCTCTAGAATACAGGACACAAATCTCTGGTTTGAAATATTATGAAATATTTCAGGTTCATTTCTGTTCCATTACAATACAATGAAGATCGCTATAAAATGAATCAAATGAATATTTTAATTTCTGAATATTAATAATACTTTTTAGTTTCTGGATGAATATTTTTTAACTTAATAAACTGATGATTTAAAAGCAATACATATACTTAGAAATTATCATTAGCCCAAAGGGTGTTAGCGCAGAAGGGCTATTAATTTCGTTTTGGTATTTTGTGTCGGTTCACTTTCTGGGTTGATTCTCTTTTCAAACTGTTGCCACCAAATATTATCGCCATGTATTATATTTAAAGAAACTAAATAATGACGAATCTGCCTCAATGCATGAATGTTTCTCCCATTGTGAAAAAACAACTAAACCTAGAGCCATGAAATTTTGAATAACGTAATCCTCCGCCGAATATGGGCATCTGGAAGCCCTAATTTAGAATTTGTTTTATTATCGATTTCCTATTTTGTAACGAACGAATTACGAATTTTTGATTAACAAACTGAACGATATCAAAGCGAGCAATGGCAACATTGTACTAGAAAAAAATTATCTCCAGCGCTCGAGCCTGTGTATCTGAAATTCCAAAGATATGCTCATTTAAAAATTATTTTGCGATATTGCTGTTGAATCGAATTTTATGGTTTAACTGCAAAGAGCATAATATTTAATTAAGGCAACTCACAAATACGTTAAAAAACGCCCTAAGGGCGTAATGTAAAATATGAAAGCTTTCAGATTTTATTCTTTTTATATATTTTTTGAAAATAATATATCTAATTGATATAACGGAAAACATATTTAATTTATGCAATTATGCCTACTTACACTATATTTGGGATAAATAAAAATGGTTTTTAAAATTTCGGGACAGAATCGTTTGGTAATTTGTCATATGAACTCATAATATAATATATTTACAATGTTAAAAAACTGAATATTATTGATCTGCAGGTTGAGATTATAATATAATATACATAAAATATTTAAAAATTTCAAATTATTGAGCAATGACAAGCGATTATAATACATTTAGTATATCTGACACTGTAAAATCAAATAGTTTGCCTTTTTATTTTTAAGCGAAATATCATTAGCATCATCTTATCGTTAGAATAAATTAGTACAAAGATTTTATGATTTACTGAATGGCAACAGAATTTTGATTTTATATGAACTGTTAATTAGGATTTAAGCGAAATTCTTACTCTAATAGAATTAAGAAAACTAAATAAACCATTTAACATCTCAACTTGTTGTATGTGAAACGTGACGTATTATCGTGTGCAAGAAATATTCTTTCTCCGTTTAAACTCGAAATTTAACAACAGTTTCATGAATCTTAAATTTATTCTACTTATTCAAAGAAACGTCTGAATCATAATAAATGCATAATAATGGTAAGTGATTTTTTTAGTATTTTTACAGAATATCATAGATTGTTTTTGAGTAATATAGGATAATTAAAAGGAATACAAGATAATTTTAATTAAATTAAAGATTAAATATTATTCAGTAGCACAGATGTGCAGTACAGAAATAAATATTGATGTAATTAATGATTTATGATTTTCCTTACGGAATAAAAATACGCGTTATCGCTTTCGTTTAATTAAGATGCATCGGAATAGTACATTGTGACTGACTTAAGTTGTGGCCTAATTATCGGAAATTTAATTTTTACATTAAGAAACATCAAAACTCAATCAATAATTTTACATTTTATAAAGCTTTACATCATTCATTCAAAGAATTATGCATATGAATAGAACGAACAGGTTAGCATAGGTTAATTCAATTATAAATTTCATGTGGTTTTTTGCATTAAAACATTGCTAATTCTTTTCAAGCTTAAAAATGCAGATTTACTTTTCCGAGTAACCTTGCCTTCTTTTTTTCAGCAAAAGATTTTAATTTAGTCCCTTCAAAGCAAAATACGTACTCTTATGCTATCGGGACCGGATTCAGAATTCAGAAATATATGTATGTATGTATGCACGTGTGTATGCATGCATGTGCGTATATATGTACGTGTATATATACAAACATAATAAATACACATACCTACAACACATCATCATCTACACACGCACATATGTACTTATATACACGCGTGCATGAACACATACATCCATACACATATGTATATAAACATACATACCTGAATCCGGTCTGTATAACAGAAGAGTGCCCAAAATATTAATGGGTTTGAGAAACTTTAAATTTTTTATTATTGAGTTTTGAATATTTAACGAATACGCATACATTTGCTAATGTTGCTTTTAAAAAGTTATTATTGGAGGAATCTATTCGGAATACTTATTCCGCCGTGTGGTATTGACTGCTCGTGAAAGAATAGCTTCAAAATTGACAAAGTAGAGAAACAGTGAAATAACTTTAAAAATCTTAATTAAAGATACGAAGAGACGAAGTCATGTTTTGAAGTCATTCATTCATATGAAGAGCAACATTTGTAAAAATAAAAATTCAAAAAGTATGAAAATTCCAACTAATATTAATTTCAGTATTATAATCTTCCATAATCCTTTTGGTTAATTTTCCATAATCGAGGTGAGTGCGAAACTCGGCGAGAGTTTTCAATTTGGCGCAATTTTGATTTGGTTATGGTTTCCGGCTGTATGTTTTCCTTTGAAATATTGCCTTTGTTTTTAAAAGTTTTGCTATTTCATATTTGCAGGAGGTTAAGCTGTTGTTGGTGGGAGAACGTTCGATTTCAGATGACGTGAAGTTAATAATTAGTCCAAAGAGGCTTTGTTCCTGAAGGACTATTGTTTTCGCTTTGCTATTTTGCGTCGGAAACATTAAAAGTCTGAATAACTTTTCAGACTGTTGCCACCAAACCTCGCAGTCCTGTATTATATTTGAAGAAATTAAATAATGATGAATGGGCATAAATGTATGTATGTATGTTTCTCGCATAAAACGAAGCTACCTAGAGCCATCGAATTTTGAATGACGTAATCCTGCTGCGAATATGGGCATCTGGAAGCCCAAATTTGAAATTTCGAATTTGTTTTATTATCGATTTCATATTTTGTAAAACTTTAACGAATTTCTGATTAACAAACTCAAGGATATTAAAGCGAGCCATGGCAACGTTGTACAGAAAAAACATTTTTATCTCCAGCGCGTGAGACTGTGTATAGGAAATTCTAAAGATATGCTCTGTTTAAAATTATTTTGCGATATTGTTCTTTAACTGAATTTTATGGTTTAAGTACGAAGAACATGATATTTAATAAATAAAGGTAAGACGCGAAACGTTAAAAAACGCCGCTTTGGATGTAATTTGAAATCTGAAAGCTTTCAGATTCTTTTTTATTGTTTATGAATGTTTTCATTTAATTTTATTTAGTTAATGTTTTTCCGATCAGTTAATTATTTTTTTTTGTTTTGTTTCTTGCATGTGGCAATCGAAAGATGTGGAATGCTTTAAGTTTTGAACGAAAGTTGTTTAGTGTGTTGAATTCCACGATGATAGTAACTTGCATATTTTAGTAAGTTTATGATGCATCCATTGTTAGTGAATTTGAATATATTCACTTGGTTGACAATTTTGGAGTCCGAGGAAAGTTTTATACAATTTATTATTTTATTATTCATTATACTATTTTATCATGAATTACATAAATAGGACTTTGTTTTTACTTGCAAAGCTGATGCACTTTGTTTTACTCATCTAGTAGTTTATCGTCTAATTTTACTATTCTCTTTACATAAAATAACGGCATTTCACTACTGAAAAATTTAAAAGTTACTAGTCTGTTTACGTTTCAAAATCACATCTTAGTGCTCTCACTGCCGCCAAAAATTCGCCAAAATTTGAAGGCCAAAATAGTGTGGCACACTCTTACCCCACTTATGAAAGATTAACCATAATTTTATATTGTGAGAATTAAAGGTATATGTATAAGACACATGAAATTTGTTTAACTATTGTAATCAAGATAGGAGCGACACGCGTCAAAGTGAAACATACGCAAAGCAAAAACTTCGTGTTCGGCGCAGGTTTTAGTCAGCACTTTATTGATTTAGAGGGCAAACAAGTACTCAGGTCCCACTTCACCAGAACCAAAGAAATCTACAGCTCAGGTATTTTGAACTTAGAGATACGAGTGGTATTTAGCTGATTAACTTAGTATTGTGAAGTATTGCCCTAAGGCGGTGGCAGTTAATAAGTTTTTAAGCATGCAGTAAAGCCAAGCCGCCGATAATGCGAATGTGCCACCATCTAGCGGGACAACGAAGGGTATTCTTTCCGATTCCAATTTTTTGCTGCTGTTGAGCTGGCTGCTTAGAAATCAGCACTTATTCTTCTCCAGCAAAATTAATTACCATTTCTGTTGCTTTCAAAAATAAGTTCAGAATATCCGCTGATGACTTGACCTTCCTTAGCCTTTTGGCAGAAAGATGATATACCTTATGATAATAGTGAAAATCATGATTGGTTGCATGTGTTCATCAGCTTCTGTCCTTTTGACGTACCGTTCCCGAGCATATCACTATATTTCTTTCGGGTGTGTCTGGTTGGGATTTTTTTTCCTTCAGAAATCTTGGTCAGCACGGGAAAATTTTGTCCATCAATCAAATCTGTCTTTCTGTCTGCTTCTCAAGCTTTCGGAGTTCGTGGTGTATTGAGAACACCTTCTATAACTGCTCCCATGGGCGTCCTCGGCAATGAAGATATAGAATTTTCGTCCTTCTCCATAGAGCATTCAGCAGTAGCACTTCTCTGTTTTTAACTACACTGCATATACCTTTCAGCAAGGAAGCACGGTGCCGTGTTTAGCTAAACCTCTGGCATTGTTGCTCTTTCTGAAGTTGTTACACTTTTTTCTCACTCAGCTCGTTTTTTAGGTTCTCTAGTCTCTACGTCTTCATTGTCGTGTTAACCGAAGAACACTTGCTGCCAGGCTTCGCTAATGGGAGCTAAGCGATGGAAAAAATTAAAAAATTTTTAAAAGTCCCTCAGTGTTATATCATATTCAGTGTGCATAGATAATAACATGTCTACAAAAACTGATAATTTGACAGAAAACAGTGTTCGCTAACTGCTGTTTTGATCAGATTGAGGGTCGAGCCCTTTCATGACTTACGAAGCTCTCTGCTTTCTAGAATAGATTGAAGGTATTTTACATGCAAAATCTTAGAAAATTCTGAACGTTTGCCAAATTTGGAAGAATACTATCAACGTTTTACTAAAATTATCACCAAGCTTTGAAAATTTCAGTAAGTGATAACGTCATTAAGCACTTCGGTTGAGAGCAAACTATTATTTACATACATATCATTTCAGAATCTAAAGCACGATAAAAGACTTCTAAAAACTAAAATAAAATATAAATTTAGTAAACATATTTATATAATTTATATAATACTAGTTTATAGGGAATATTTAAACATTAATATTGAAATTATGTTCCGTTAATTTCGATTCATAGAGAAATTTGGATTAATAAACAGGCAGATGAGGTTATTGTCATTAAAATATGTGTCTTACATAATTGTAAAAGAAATGAATTTAGTAAGAAGGTAAATTATGGTAAAAAGGATTCAATTTTTATATTATGGTTAAATGCATATGGTACCGTATAAATTAAACCTTTAGGCAATCAGGTATCTTTCTGCTTTAAATCATGAATGCGATATGATAAGTAAAAATATGAATTGCTTCCTACTTAAATATCTGATATAACCAAAATGGGTTGCGTTGAATTTTGTAAACGTATTCTTATTTGAACTCATTTTCAGTTTAGCTATCTAGGCAAAGCTTAAGAGACTAAATAGAAGTTTAGGATTTCATGAACCCTTTTCGAACAAATTTTCCCATTAAAGTAATTCATACATTTTAGAAAATCTTTCACAATATCACTTTGATTTCAGAGCACTTTAAACGGTAAAGGGTAACGCATGTTAAAACAGTGTAAACTGCAAACAACTGAATTTCAAACTATAGAAAAAAAAAAGACTTTTCTAAATACCCCGTGGAACGAAAATATAATGTGTTTCATTCACTGGGATATTTGGGCAACACGAGCCTGCTTTTGCAAGCAGTTTGGTGAAATGACTTCTCTTGAATTTATTTCATTATTTAACAATTTTAAACACCCTTGTAGCTTTATTATTCATTTAAATATTTTATATATTCGAAGTCAAACGAATAAATGCTCCTTAGTTTCCACATGGAAAAAAGCAATGGAAAAGAAACGTAACAGACCGTAAGACAAACCTTCTCGCAGAACATCTAATCAAATACATCTGTTTTTACACGACAGAGACATTCCTGAAGAATGCGTGTGAAAAATTCGCTTAAAAAAGACATCGTATCTGTCTTCTGTTGAAGACTGGTTTCGTGTCTGTAAAATCAGTAAACGTAATTTTAAAAATACCAAAATATTCATTTAAACTTATTAATTTATTTCAACGAAATACACATGTAAATACCAAGCATCATGCGTAATAAAAGTATTGTTACGAATTTCACATTTATTTGGCTATTTATTTAGAATTGTAATTAAAATTCCTTTTTATTTCCCCGTGCAACGCAGACGATTTTTGAAGAGAAAACTACGTAAAAAAAAGCAAAATTGAAAAAAAAAAAAATCTGAAAGATTTCAGATTTTAAATTACGTCCAAAGGCGCGTTTTTTAAACGTTTCGGGTGCTACCTTTTTTTTATTAAATATCATGTACTACGTACTCAAACCATAAAATTCAGTTCAAAATCAATATCGCATAATCATTTTAAAATGAACATATCTTTAGAATTTCCGTAAGTCTCGTGCGCTGGAGATAAAAATGTTTTTTTTTCCGTACAGTGTTGCCATTGCTCGCTTTGAAATCATTTAGTTTGTTAATCAGAAATTCGTTGAAATGTTACAAAACATAAAATCGATAATAAAGCAAATTTCAAATTCAAAATTAGGGCTTCCAGATGCCCATATTCGCAGTAGGATTACGTCATTCAAAATTCGATGGCTCTAGGTTTTATCACAATGCGAGAAACATGCATACATTTATGCAGATTTTTCATTTTTTAAAATTTAATGCAGAGCGATAACATTTAGTGGCAACAATTTGAAAAGTGAATCGGGCATTCAGAGTGAATCAACGCAAAATCGCAAAACGAAAGTAATAGTCCTTCGGGACTAAATCCCTTTGGACTAAAAAATAACAATAAAAATAGTAGAAGAGCGAGTGCATTTAATGCTTAATAAATAAATATCTCGTAATTACTGTTGCCATCCAGAAAAATCTAGAAAAATCGTGATTGTTCTACTGATAATTATAAAGCTTATAAAAGCGGAGTTGAAACACCTCATCTCAGTTGTAGTTGTTGTTGCTGTTGTAGTTGTAGCTGTAAAAAGCGAACTGCTGTTTGTTTACTTAATGCTGTAGCGATTTCGCTGTGAGATAGAATTATTTTATCTGTTTTGAACTGAGTTTTTGCTAAACGTTTGAGATATTGTGCGAAAATCTGTGAAGAAATATTTCAGCATTTTGATTTATTTCTTGTGGAAAGAATAAATTTTTGTTAACGTTTTACGACTTGTGCATTCAATATATAACCAACCCGTACGCACTTGACAATTTTTGGTATCAGGAGTGGGATTTTTGAATGCCATTAACTAGAGCAATGGAAGAACAATTAAAGCAATTCATGGCAACCTTTACTGCAGTTAAAGAAGAAATTAAAGCTGGCTGAGATTCCGTGAAAGCTGGTCAAGAATTAGTTAAAGAGGAGACGAAAGCTGTTCAAGAATCTGTTAAAGATGAAATTATTTCTGTTCAAGAGAAGATGGAGGAATCTGTTAAGGAAGAAATGAAGGCTGTTAAGGCAGAAATGAAAGTTGGTCAAGAGGAAATAAAAAGGGAAATCACCTACATAATAGAAAACAAATTTGAAGGTATAGAAAACAGAATTGACACGGTTGAAAACAGAGTTGGAGAAATTGAAGAAAGAGTTTCTGCCGTTCAACACCAAATCGAAAAACAAATTGATGACAAAGTTTCTGCAGTTGCAAAAGAAGTTAATGCCTTGAAGAAATTCGTAGCGACAGCATGAAGCAATTCGGATACTTTTAAATTTCTAGTCATGCCTGCGCATTCCTCTCTGAAGCTATCGACATATGATGGGAAGACCTCCTGGCAAGTGTATCAGACACAATTTTCTATAGTTGCGAAAGCTAATGGATGGGATTCCCAAACTAAGGCCTGTCATCTTGCCGCTTTTCTGAGAGCAGACGCAACGGATATCCTTCAGACTCTTCCCGAAAACAAAAGGCTAGATTTCGAAGCTCTGTCCGGCGCATTGGAGCTCCGTTTTGGAGAGAAGTGTTTAAAAGATTATAGCAGGCTTCAGTTAAAATTCCGTCAACAGAAGCCTACGGAAACACCCTAGGAGTTCGCCACGCATGTTGAAAGGCTGTCCCACCTCGCCTTTTCGGAGTGCCCGACAGAAACAAGAGAAATCTTGTCCCTGCAATACTTCATCGACGGTATCCGGGATCCTGAAATACAGAAAGCACTGCGAATGCTTGATGTGAAAGACTTAAAAAGTGCTCTGGTGTACGTCATGAAATTCGAGGCAGGACAGCAAGCCACTCGTAGAGATCGCCACCCAATCAGAGCTGCTGACATACAAGAACCAGTGGATCCAATGACTGCTCGCCTAGACTATTTAACCAGAAAGGTGAATACTTTGACACGGAATACTGGTGACAAGAAACCGTTCGTAAAGTGCTGGAACTGCGGTGCTGAAGGGCACATACGAAGAAACTGCAAAACACCCCAGGGCACGGATGTTAAGTCCGCGCCTATCAAGAAGGAGAGAAACTAATTCGTATCCATCTCGCGGGGCGGAGGTTGCCAGATAATGAAAAGCTCCAGTTTAAAGCGCTTCAGATTTCTGCAGTGAGTGGCGGCAGTAACGGAATTTTCATCATGGAACAAATTAATGGAATTCCTTGTAACATGACGATCGACACGGCAGCCACCATTCGAAAATGTTACCATCACTCGAAAAGATTTGGCTCAACAACTAAGGTAAACTTATCTGGACGCCGTCCTGCGTTACCCTCCAGACTGTGTCCGGTGAGAAGATCAATATAGAAGGGAAATTTCATATGTAGCAGAAATTACAGACCCTTGCATACTCGGATTGGACTTTTTAAGGAAATAAAATTTTTCCTTGGACTTTAAAAATAACGAACTGCATTCTGCCTCTGAGGACATAACTTTATTCGGGATTAATAATAAAGGAGTGAAATCTATCCACAAAATCATAGCTCAAGACGATATCACAATACCGGCAAGAACAGAAATTTTACTTCCTGGATCCATAGCCGAAAATAGAAATTTCCGCTACGGCGTCATGGAATATCTCAAGAATTGTAATAGCCCTAAAGGAATATTAATAGCCTCAGTACTCGTCGACCTATCGGGGACTGTTATCCCGGTGAGAGTAGCCAATGTAACTGATAAGGCGAGAGTTATTAAGAAAGGTGAAGTGGTTGCAGAATGTACTGCAATAACCAGCGTTGAAAGAAAAAGTAACATCTCAAAAACCGTGTCTTCAGACAACATTATATCGGAGTTATTGCAGAATGCGCAATTAAACGGTGAGGAAAGGAATGCTGCCGAGCGTGTCATTAAAGATCTTCAAGATGTTTTCTGACGTGGGTCGAACCAGTTTAACTCAGCATAGAATCGATACTGGTGATCATCCATCAATCAAGCAACATCCAAGATGTCTGCCGATTTCGAAACAGGAAGAGGTGCGAACACTTTTAAAGGACATGCAAGAAAGCAATATCATCGAGCCTTCACCAAGTCCCTGGGCATCTCCCATCGTCCTGGTGAAGAAGAAAGACGGGTCAACTAGATTTTTCGTTGATTATCGCCGGTTGAACGAGGTTACGAAGAAAGACAGTTACCCTCTTCCTAGAATTGACGATATTCTGGATACTCTTTCTGGAAGCAAGTGGTTCTCGACACTTGATTTAAAGAGTGGATATTGGCAGGTAGAAATACATCCTGATGACCGAGAAAAGACGGCATTTACTACAGGACAAGGACTTTGGCAGTTCAAAGTGATGCCGTTTGGACTATGTAATGCGCTGGCTACATTCGAACGTCTAATGGAGACTGTTTTAAGAGGTCTTTCATACGAAGCCTGTCTGATATACTTGGATGACATCATTATCGTCGGGAAGAGTTTCGAAGAACATTAGGAAAATCTTAGAAAGGTGCTTCAGAAACTGAAAGAAGCCAATCTGAATTTGAGTCCCGCTAAATGCAAATTATTCAGACAGGAAGTAACTTACTTCGGACATGTCATCTATGCTGAAGGTGTGCGCACGGATTCTGAAAAAGCGTCAGCAGTTAAAGACTGGAGACGTCCCGAAAATGCCCAAAAGCTGAGAAGCTTTCTAGGGCTTTGCACCTACTATAGGAGATTCGTGAAGGATTTTCATCCATTGCAAGACCCCTTCACAAGCTGACCGAGAGCAAGCAAAAGTTCGTGTGGACAAAAGAATGTCAGGATGCATTTAAGAATCTGAAGGAAGTCTTAATATCTGCTCCAATCCTGACGTATCCTCAGCTCGACAGACCATTTATTCTCGACACGGATGCGAGTAATGAAAGTGTCGGCGCTGTTCTGTCCCAAGAAATAGAGGTTCCAAGGACGTGTAGTGGCTTACTGGAGCAAGTGCCTATCTAAACCGGAGAGGAATTACTGTGTCACCAGGAAAGATTTGCTCCCGATAGTCAAAGCCGTAGAACATTTCCATCATTATCTATACGGCAGAAAATTCCTGCTCCGCACAGATCATGCATCATTGGCCTGGCTTTTAAATTTCAAAAATTCTGAGGGTCAGATAGCCAGGTGGATACAGAGACTCCAGGAATATGAAATCACTATCCGTCATCGCAAGGGACAGTCGCACGGAAACGCTGACGCCTTGTCTAGAAGACCTTGCCCAGAAAACTGCCGCTATTGTTCCAGGGTCGAAGCTAAATACCAACTGGTTAATCCAGTCGCACGGCAAATTACAACATCAACATCGGCTGATCCAGACCCATGGAGTGACAAGGAAATCAGGAAAGACCAGGTGGAAGATCGTGATATTAAACCCATAATTGAGTTAATGGAGACCTCGAACAGAAAACCTACCTGGCAGGACATTTCGAGCTATAGTCCCACGACAAAACAATATTGGGCTCTCTGGGACTCCCTCCATATTCGAAACGACGTCTTGTACCGAAAATTCGAATCGAATGATGGAAAGACATTCCGATGGCAGCTGGTACTCCCCTGATCCCGGATCCCTGACGTCCTTAAAGAACTATATAGCAGCCCTGCACGAGGCCACTTCGGAATAATGAAGACCTTGCAGAGAGTTCGGGAGCGTTTCTATTGGAATAATGCAAAGGATGACGTGCAAAAGTGGTGCCGATCTTGCGATGCCTGTGCAAGTCGGAAAGGACCGAAGAAACGCAGCCGGGGCAAGCTGCAACGTTACAATGTAAGAGCACCTTTTGAACGTATCGCCTTAGACATCTTAGGACCTCTGCCACGAACTGCTGATAGCAACAAATACATTCTCGTTGTCATCGATTATTTCACCAAGTGGCCTGAAGCGTATCTTATTCCTGATCAAGAGGCTGTCACAGTAACAGAGATGATGATACAGCACTGGATTTCCAGGTTCGGAGGTCCTCTTCAGTTACATTCCGATCAGGGAAGGAATTTTACCTCGGCTGTAGTCAAGGAACTTTGGAAGCTACTCGGCATTGACAAAACCCAAACGACGCCTTTACATCCCCAGTCGGACGGTATGGTAGAGAGGTTTAATCGAACCATCCTCAATAACCTCTCATTAGTGGTTTCCAGAAACCAACAGGACTGGGACAAGAAGTTGCCACTATTTTTACTGGCTTACCGCAGTGCTGTCCACGAGACTACCGGCTATTCCCCATCTCAGATGCTCTTCGGTCGTGACCTTCGTCTGCCATGTGATCTTTTGTTTGGTCGCCCTCCGGATGCGCCTTCATCGCCTGAGGAATACATTCAAGACCTCCAGGCCCGGTTTGAAGTGATGCACAACTTTGCACGAGAGCGAGTCAACTTGGCGACGGAGAAGATGAAGACCCGCTACGACACGAGAGCTACTGGACATCGTTTCAACGAAGGAGACAAGGTGTGGTTATGGAATCGGACTCGTCGAAAAGGACTTTCTCCGAAACTACAGTCACCTTGAGATGATCCTTACACAGTCCTAAACAGGCTGAACGACGTCGTGGTTCGGATCCGTAAGTCATCGAACTCTAAACCTAAAGTCATTCATTATGAAAGGTTAGTTCATTACTATGGCCATAGTACGTAGTGTAAATAATTGTAAATAGTATAAGACCATGGTCCTATTTGTATGTAGTATTTGATTTGTATTTGTTAAGTATTAGTATTTGATAAGTATTTGCACTTGATAGCATTTGTATTTGATAGTATTTGTACTTAGTATTTGATAGTATTTGTACTTAGTATTTGATAGTATTTGAATTGTACTTAGCGTTGGATAGAATTTAATTTGCTGAAAGTCACTTATTGCAATTATTGTCTATTTTGTCATTATAAAGTAATGTTTATTAGAGTGCTAAGGCCTTAATTGTACGTTTGGCTTCCTTTTCAGGGATTGTACTGCTCGGGACGAGCAGTCCTTGGGAAGGGGCCAATGTTACAAATTTCACATTTATTTGGCTATTTATTTAGAATTGTAATTAAAATTCCTTTTTATTTCCCCGTGCAACGCAGACGATTTTTGAAGAGAAAGCCACGTCGAAAAAAATAACAATAAAAATAAAAGAGCCCATGTATTTACTGCTTAATAAATAAATATCTCGTAATTACTGTTGCCAACCAGAAAAATCTAGAAAAATTGTGATTGTTCTACTGATAATTAAAACGCTTATAAAAGCCGAGTTGAAACACCTCATCTCAGTTGTTGTTGTTGCTGTTATACTTGTAGCTCTAAAAAAGCGAACTGCTGTTTGTTTACTTAGTGCTGTATTGATTGTAGCGATTTCGCTGTGAGATAGAATTATTTTATCTGTTTTGAACTGAGTTTTTGCTAATCGTTTGAGATATTGTGATATTGTGCGAATATCTGTGAAGAAATATTTTAGCATTTTAATTTATTTCTTGTGGAAAGAATAAATTTTTGTTAACTTTTTAACGACTTGTGCATTCAATATATAACGAACCCGTACGCACGGAACAATTTAATAAAGACAAAAAAGTGATACTTGTCCATTAACCTTCTCGTTGTGTACCCTGGAAGCGACCTCTTTTTTTTTCCCCCTAAATGATCGCGTCTACTAAATGTTTAAATTGGCTAAACCTGGTGCCGTTTAAATGTGGTGTGAGCTAAATGCCTATCTGCTGAGCCTGGTGTATGTGGTGATGTCGAATAAGTGTCTATATCGGTTAAATTTGGTGTCGATTAAACATGATATCGGCTTAATGTCTATCAGAAAAACCTGCTGTTAAATGTCTATATTAGCTGAATATTCTATTGGCGGCTAAATGACCGAGACCAAGTTTCGTTTACGAACTTTTGTTCATGCATTTATTTATCTTAAGGCTTGACTTTTAGGATAATTCAAGGTCTCAAATAATTATAGAATTTCATTTGAAAAATGATATCACCGAAAGCAAGGTTTTTCACTGGAATTTTTTCTTAAAGCAGTTTCTGTACTGTTGTTTTTAGAGTTGCAGTCCTTTGTTTAAGAATTATGCATTCATCGAATTAGAAGATAAGATTTTATTACCGCGATACGCAGAGAGCTTTTGCGTGTTGCGTCATAAAAACAATTAACTTAATCCTTTATGTTGTAATACTGATAACAATAGTCGCATGACGCATTGGCTTGAACCTATTTTGCTTTCAGACCATCAAGTGGAGTTCAGCCGTGTATATAGTAATTTCCTTTGTAGTAATAATGATAAACTTGAATGGATCTTTGTCAGAAATTAACAGATCGGAACTGTAATTAACCCTAATCATAATTCTTTTTAATCTGAGTCATGCCAGTGAGTATAGATAGACGGTCTTTGCAAACTTAGAGATGTAGCTAATTTATTTTTTCTGTCTAATTGTTTAGTTTAGGTTAGTGATTTTGAAACTTTCTGAGCTTGGAAAGCGCCTAATTTTCTTTTTGTGGAACTTATAAAATTGCATTTCTTTCTTCAAAGCCCTGAAAACTATAACTTTCTTTGTGAAACGTGCAGAAAAATAAATATTAAAAGAACATTGAAAATATATCAGCATTGTGTGCACTTTCTTATTGAATAATGAAAAGGCTGTCTGTGTATCTAGCTGGTTGTCCTTCCGTCACAATGTGGGAAGACGACGGTAACTAGAGCCATCAATTTATGAACACACTATAAAATATATTTTATGTTAATTAACATTTTATTTTATGACTTGGAATTTCACTGTCACTTTATCGTCCTTCCCCTCCCCGGCAGCCGACTGGAAGCAATCCCTGCGTTCTGGCTAGGTGAATACCTAGAGAGACTCGACTTCTGGGAAATTATTAACAGTTTGCACAGTGACTAGAACCATCATTTATGCGGTCGTAGTTCAAGCTCCGAAGCGACCATATGGTACTGTCTTGTCTGCCCTTTCGTTGTGGGGACGCTACATGGTTAGATATTGAAGGTTGTCCTTGGAGGCTTCCTTTGGTCAACACTGGGGCACAGCCGATGTCTTTACCATGACTTGTTCTCTTTCTGGTGAATGCGCAGCCTTCCAACTTCAACTCTTGTACTTACCCCATACTATGCGAAACAAAATTGTCCCACCTACCTTGACCGGCGGGGTTGGTCCTCCTGGGACGACCTCTAGGGGTTGGGGCGTTTAACTGTGTATGACAGCATTGTGCTTGTCGGTCTGGGTGCCCTTTCCTCCTAGTGTACTGTCGCTTTATCGCCCTACCAGTGGCCGAGAAGTAAAGACCGCTGAAGGCTGGGAGTTTGATTCCACGCTAACGGGCTTACTGCATGGTTGGTTTTCGTGATTTTACCTATTTGTAACGTGAATACGAACCAGGTTTCCTTGTAAAGTCCTACAGGAAGGCATACCTTCCTTTCCTTCGTGTGTTTTCTGCCATATTCAAGTAACCTAACCTGACTTTTCCGTTAGCTTTTCTCAGGATTTAAATGAGTAAAAAAATTGGTTATTTTAAAAAGCTTACAGGCAGAGCTTTTGATAATGAAACTCGCCGTAGTGCTATTTTCTGCCTAGATGGAATATCTTCGTGGTATCGCTCACAATGTGTCACTGTAAATATGTCGTTTGCATGTGTAAGTGATGTTTTCTTTTTCTTAATAAAAAGAATTTTATAAATCTTCATTTCAAATTTTAACGGTCATTTCAATTTGTTAAAAATTATTTTAAGTAATGACATAATTTTTATGATTTTTTGATTTAAACTTTTAATTAGTAATATGTAATAGTTAGTTAAAAATTGTATTTTATTAAGCTAAATTGAGTGTTTGTATTTAGATATTAACTTGTCGGGATTTTGGACAGTCGGGATTTCGACCCTGTCGGGATTCTGGACACTCGGGATTCTGACCCTGTCGGGATTCTGGCTTGTCGGGATTTTGACCCTGTCGGGATTTCGACCGTGTCGGGATTTTGGGTTGTCGGGATTTCGGCCCTGTCGGGGTTTTGGACAGTCGGGATTCCGACTGTCGGGATTCTGGCTTGTCGGGATTTCGGCTGTCGGGATTATGACCCAGACCCAACGAACCCGTACGCACGCAACAATATTTTGAGAAATTAAAAACGTACGAGGAGAGCCATCATTGTTATGATAGGCAATTAATTCTCTGATAGTATTTTGGAATAATATTTAACAATTAAGATACTGCTTTTAGTTCTCAGCAGAAATGTTTTACAAACTATTTATGAAATTTTCAAAACGATCTGCCCAGTTTTGTAATTATTTGAGAAATTAAGAAGTTCAAGAAGGAACCTCCAATGATTAAATGGCAAGATATTTCTAAAATGAACTCCTATATTCTAGTTTTGATCGAAAAAGAAACTTGAAATTGATTTTATCTATAATACGAGAAACTGGTAAGACTAGTATATGTTTGACTGATAGAGAAAATGAATTTTCCAAGCTGCTTTTAATCTATTTACGACAAATAAACACTATTTCATGAGTACCCTTTTTTCTAGGACTACTTGTTGGACTCGAGCTCGTCTTCATTATCGTCTTCCTGTGAAAGTTCTGACAGTAGCTGTACCATGACATCAGACTCCAGTTATATGTCTTTTGAGGATACCACTGATGTTTTTCTCTCTTCAAACTCTTCAATTACTATCTTCGAGCAGGAGGGTCAAAACAAAACGAGAGTTTCCATCGTAATGCAAGGAAACAAATCTACATCTAACAGACCACACGTCTCTTTTAATATAGCCGACAAACGTGTTAGAAAAAATAACAGAACAATAAGAAATCGTAAAAAGAAATCTCCACTGACATTGGACATTCATGATGATCAAAATAAAGATATATCTGAAAGCGGTATGTAACTACACTTGTGAAAGATAAAAGGGGGGATCATTTTACTTGACTTAACTAATTTGCAGTTTATTATAGTAAATTTATAGATATCCAAAGTTTCAGAGCGGTAACAAGTTAGTTAGATCATGTAAATCTGCTAATTTCAAATTCCGAATTATTTACAACGAAACTGAATTTAAATAGCATACTTTAAGCAGGGCCCTAACAACCACTGAGGAATATGGTATACCGGGCCCCGAGCTTAGGCGGCCTCTGAGTGAAGGGAAAAAAAGATAAGATTCTTTTATATAGCAGATTGTATTTTATAAAATTGAAAAACTACGTAACGATATTCATATTTTCACTTTTCAAACTGCGAAATTATTTATCTAATTAGAAATAGTTTTTTGCATGAGTGGCAACACATTTGGTTGCCAGATTTCATGAACATATCGCTGGGCTGTCATGGTGCCACGGAACAATACTAGGGATGACCGTGTATTGTAAGCAATGGGACCCCATACCATCACACCAGCTGTGGGAGCGATGTGTCGTTGTACAGCAAAGGCAGGATTGAGGCGTTCACCACGGGCTCTCTACACACGAACACGATTGTCATCACTGCCGAGATTGAATCTGGATTCGTCGCTAAAGACGACCTGGTTCCATTCCGCTGCAGTCCAGTTTCCTCGTGCTCGACACCACTCCAAACGAAGGCGTCGATGGGTGGGCATCAAGGGCAGCACACGTAATGGGCGTCGCGATATCAACTGTCCTTCAGCCAGGCGCCTTCGTATGGTTCGAGAAGACACAGGGGCCCCTAGTGAAGGTGCTACCTGTGCCTGAATGGCGGCCGATGAAGCAGTTGGCTGTACGCGTGCATTTCTTACGATGTGGCGCTCTTCTCCACGACTGGTTTGTCGAGGGCGTCCTGAGCCTGGTCTTCGTGTACATGACATCTCTCGGGTCCACTGGTCCCAACACCTCCTCACAACACAATCAGAGCGGCCTAATTGACGAGCTACTCGCCTAGCTGACCACCCAGCTTCCATCATCCCGACGATTCTCCCCCTCTCAAACTGCGGCAATTGCTCATATTGTCTTCAAACACGGCGTAATGACATATCTACCTCAGCTCTTTCTTTGTAAATGATTCAGCACACTCAAACAAAGCTTTGGTTACCTGTTTTATACTCCACAGAGTACGACGTTTAACGCCCTCTACCGGCTATACGTAATGCGCAATCACGCTGCATTTCTAATCATTTGCATATCTCCCCGACATGTACCTTCATTGCAAGTTTCGTTACGATCCCGCAATTATTTCTTGGTGCGCTAATTCTTTTGTCCATGAGTGTAAGTTGATCAACTTTTTAGCATCTAAAGTTAGTGTCACTCGGAAATTTACAAATGCCCAACTGTTTTCACTGATTTTGGATACAACCCAACATATCTCTTAAATTAACCAACTGAATGAAATTTATAGATATGCGAAAAGGGTTACAGTCGAAAACATCGCGGACGAAAACGCCGCAGAGAAATCAATGCAAGATGGAAACGTCGTGGTACAAAACAACGTGGGAGAAAAGATAGCAAAGAGAAAACATTGCAGTTCTAAAACATCGTGGTTAAAAATATCGTGGTCGAAAATAAAGCGGTTCAAAGACTTCGCAGTTTAAAAACATCGTCGACAAAAAGATCGAGGTAAAAATAAACTACCTACAAATCATGGCATGACGATAACATCGCACACATGCTTTTTTTAAATCCCATACTGACATATTATGTAACTGACTTTCGTCGTAACTAACAAATCGACATCCAAAAAATTTATTACACGCTATAAATGAAAGTGTTAAATATTTTAAGAATAAACAGAAACAAAACAAAATATAATTTTTATTAAAACTATATCAGATTAACAAATGTGTAGGAAAGTAATTTA
>KK114814.1:87484-108070 GCA_000611955.2 Stegodyphus mimosarum
AATTTTTATAGAGGTAACCTCATGCAGTTATTTATGATCCTTTTTATAAGCATTTTTAGACTGTGATCTTCATAAAAAATTATCAGTAAAGCTTTATAAAAAACGTTTAATTTGTTAATAACCCTTTTTACTTAACTATATAAATTTTAAATTAAGTTGTTGCTTTAATTTTCTACTCCTTTTCAATTTTTAAATGCTTAATTTTCCTTCATATTTTTTCAGCCAAAAATTTATTATTTTATTCAAAGATACGATATATAGAATTAAAAGAATCCCTCTTTCTTTCTTGCGCTCTTAAATCATTATACAGACAAACATTTATAATTTTTTAAATCTGAAAACGCATGTGTGCAGCGTTATGTTCACGCGATGATTTGTAGGTAATTTATTTTTTACCACGATTTTTTCAACCGCGATGCTTTTAAACTGCGAAGTTTTGAACCGCTTTATTTTCGACCACGATATTTTGTACGGCGATGTTTTAGAACTGCTACGTTTTCTCTTTGCTTTCTTTTCTCCCACGATGTTTTGTACCGCGACGATTTTGAATTGTGTTGTTTTCTGAGCGACGTTTTCGTCCGCGATGTTTTCGGCGGACACCGTGAAAATAGTGAACGAAGAAACACGAAAACCAGCAGAATTAAAGAATTCTTTTTCCATTTAGGAAAAAATGTCAGTCATTCAAAAGGCTTTGGAAGACTGAGAATAATGGAGCACAAAAAATTGATCCTGATAAAATAATTAACGAGTTTACTACCTTAAACACTTAGAAAACTGATTTTCATACTTCATGTGTAAAAATAAAATGTACTCCGAATAATTTGCTTGTAAAAACCTTACCATAAATATATTGCATACGTTTCATCTTAGGCTCTGTATAAGGTCTAATATGTACGGATATCATATTCTTTTAGATCTACCAGGATTAAACAGGAGTGAAAAATAACATATAATAGCACATGAAAACGAGCCATTCATCGAAAAATTTTCTCTTAGAAAAAGTGTATAAAGCTACTTTAATTACTTCGAAAATGGTCAAAGATAACTATGAAAAAAAGTGGTTAAATTTGGAAAAACAATAAAGAGGGGACCCCCAAGTCCCTACTTACGGCCCTGCACACTTTAAGTAAATGAGATGGAAATATTTATCAAAATTTCTTGAATTACAATCGATCACATATTTAGATTCCTAAATATAGTTTTGATTAAATAATGTATATACCTAACTGAATAAATATGAGCAATAAGAAACATTCCATAATGAGCTAAAGCATCTGTGAGTATATTTTTGAATCGATGTAAAACTAAAAATTTTTCTTAAAAAAGGAAATATGTTAATCTTTCACTTCTCGATTTTCGTAGTTGATATCCAATTATAGTTACAACGATTGCTTTTACAAATGATTTTATTTTATGTTTAAAAATTATATGGGTGAAGTTTTTGTGTTTCCTTTAAATTTAAAGTAATAATCGAATGTTACACGAACAAAAATTGAACTTAGTAAAGGGTTTAAAAAATAATAACGGCCACGAAATAAATCTAGGGATAAAAGGAGAGGACATGCCAAAGCTAATTACCTATAAATATCACTGCCCGTTTAAAACATAATGTGCAAATGAAAACAGCATTTAAACAAAGACAGGTGTAATCTTACACTCCTTGCCACGATGAACGTCGTGGGCTAGTTGTGATGTTACTGTCAGATAAGTCACAGCAACATAAACATTGGGGTGCAAAATACACCGTCGAATTAAGAAAATTTTCTTTCCACATTGTATTTAGATATCTGAAGCAAATAAACTGAACAAAAGCCTAAAATAAAATCGAGATCCTATACTATTAAAATCATTAACATAAATGCCATGAGAACATTACTCTACTAATGTGCCTTTAGAGCGGCAAGAGCCATAGATTGAGTTCTCTGAGACTCATAATAACTGAAATTTGCACCCAAGATGTAAAACAATTAAGAAAAGCGTTTTAGGTGACAGTTACCCTTTTCTAAGGTATCTTGAACGTTTTATTGTACGCACAGTAGAACGAAAATTGAATCTGCGCATGTCATAATTCATCCAAATGAGAAACATTGATCCTGATTTTTTCAAATAACTTGCGAACGAAGATGAAATTTGGCGCTCTTCGTATAATCCTGACACAAAAGGCAGCGATAAGAAGACTTATCGAGGCCTCTAAAGCCCTTACTTCTCGAGTAATGAATTCATGTGCTTTTTGAGTAAAATTCTCGAGTAAAGTCCATGCTGATGAAATTTGGTTTGATTGTAAAGGGATAATCCCCAAGTCGTTTTATTATATATACGGGAATGAACTTCGTTTTTGGGTTTACAAATAAATTAATGTTGAGAAGCCCTGTATAGCATATGGAATGGAATAACGGATATAAACATATACTTAAGAGGATTTGCAACATTATAATACTGAAATCATTTAGGAGAAACTAAATGATAACAATTATATCCTATTTGTCAGATTATTTAAAAAAGTATTTTGAAATTCTGCGCAGAAGCAAAAAAATTACTACCAGAACGTAAGTTTATTTCGTTGCAATGATGCAAATGAAACGATTCTAAATGAAGCTTTGCGGCTAGAATTTTCCCAGCATCTGGTCTTGGATTGAATATTTTTCCTTTTTTATTATATAAAAACTTTGCACATTCGTCTTTAGTAATAATCGTTATTCACATTTCTTTAACTTTTGGAATATTTTACGGCATTTAATAATTTAGATTTTGATATCCTAAACTTCTTCTTGGTACCTAAAACGCTTTAACATCAACAGTCAAAACATAATGCGAATGCACACGTTTTGAGTTCATTAGGAAATCTATCACCTCGATGTGCAAAGTATATATTTTTCTTTTTCTAATCTTAAACGGATTTTGTACCATAGAATATTTATAACCAGTATTAAAATGGATTCATTTTGTTTTTCATTTCAGTAAAGAATTAAACAATTAACTTGAAATGTCATATGTGTCTTTTATAGGAATTACTGCGCATCAGGTTTCACTGATTTTTGTTTCAGAATTAATTGCCAGTACTGGTTTAAAGTTTTAAAACAAAATTTTATTTTTTACTAACCAACAATATATTGCACTTACGAGTACCTAGATATTTATAAGATATGAAAATACTTTACGCTGATAGTTATCTCTGATAAGAAATGAATACTTACAAGTATAAGTAGAAAAATTTTCAAATTGTCCGATCGAATGACCAGATTTTCATTTATAGCATTATTGAAAAGGAAGTGATTTTAATTTCAGCCCAAAACACTTTTGTTTAACGCTAAATACGTCCCTACTTAATTTCTTTAAATATAACACAGAGCGATAATATTTGGTGGCAACAGTTTGAAAAGTGATACGGAGATTTACAGTGAATCGACGCAAATTGCCAAAACGAAATTAATAGCCCGTCTGAGCTAACGCTCCTTTGGGCTAAAAAAATGTTACGAAAATTAAATTGAATCCTGAGCATCAAATATACTTTGTTTAACAGGCTGGATTTATACATTTCACTATTTTCAAATGGTTTCTAAAATCTGCCAAAATTTCTCTGCGGAGACATTTCAAATGTTTGTTAAATTTAATTGTATATTGAGTTTATGAACCTATTTTGATATTCATTTTCTTTCTAGCTATTTCGCATGGAACAGGAGAGCCAATTAACAGTGGTCTAAAATGCCCTGTATGCCTGAACTTCGTAGAAAACATAGTGCGAAATGGAATAAATATGGTGACCACACCATGCGGTCATCTATTTTGTAACCAGTGCATGGATAGCATACTGAAACGGACCAAGCGATGCCCAACGTGCCGCAAAAGCCTGGTTAAACAACGCATCCGAAAGATTTATCTTTAAATGCTATTCACAGTCGCATTCAAATCTTATCCTAAAAATTTAAAGAATAAATTTCTACGCTTTTAAAAAGAATAAATTTGATTCCAAGTGATTAATTATAAATGCGTGTTTCTTTTGAATTTTCTCGTCCACCTTTTTTGTGATTTACATTATTTAAGGAGCAGCGATAAAACTCCTTTTAAAATCCTCGGTACGAAAACTGCTGCGTTTATATATAATACCTGCCCTCCTATTAAAAATCAATAACTATAAGAGTCTTGTAAATAATGTATGTCAGGCACGTGAGGAACTTCAGGGATTAAGAATAAAACAAAAATATGCAGTGATTCTCAGACTGTGACCTTTAAAATCAAAAGCATTCATTAAAGTTATACGCTATTTTAAGGAACTCTAATTTCTGATTTTAAAGTTTCTGATTCTTATTTTTCTGGCTATTCGGCATATTTGAAAATACGTAGAAAAATTGATAAAAATGATTAATTTATTAATTTATAATAAATAATATTTAAAAATTCACATAGACACTGATATCATGCCTAATTTCACAAATTCACATTATTATGTAAGACCGCGATATCTATGCGAAGCATAATTCATTTGCAAAATTTCAAGATGTGTAGAGACATTAGGTTGTTTCGAAGCAGGAGACATGAAAATTGAGCAACGCCTTCGCCGGGAATCGAACCACGGACCTCTCGGTTACGCGCCGAGCATGCAGACCACTACACCACGAAGGCATGCGAAGAAGGCGGGAGAAATACCTTACAGATGTTTCATTTTAATCTTCATTCTAACGGTATGTGACAGAATTTATAATCACCACTATGTTAAGTCTATATTCATTTATATTAATAAGCTAATGCAATCATTTGTTATTCCCTTTCAGAGTTTTAAATTTATAGATCTACCAGTTTTCGTGATTTTTTCTGGCAGGAAATCAGGGATTGAGATTCATACCTATGGATTTTAATCTTTAATTTTGACAGTTTATAATTACATTAATGGCGACTGATAGACATTACCCAGATATCTTTGATATCTCTAAATATATCTCTCAGGTAAGAATAATGTATTCAAAAATGAATTAAAAAGTTTTTGTTACTAAGTTCAGCGGAACGTATGTTTACTGTAATTAGTTGTTAATGTTTTTCACATTTACTGATACACACACGAAAAAAAGTCAAGAAGGAAAAATAAGGACACTATACAAAGTTTTAAAACTATTTTTTAACAACTTTCAACATGCATACCTGTGATAACCTACAGCGTTTACTAATTTGCGATCTGAACTTACTTTTCTTAAAATATCATTTGTTCATGGACAGAACGTTTTCTACAGTTGATCGTTAGCTCTGATCTAATCTGCTCTCATAGATTTGAAAGTTAAGCAAAGAATGGAGATAAAACTTTGCAGTAAAACGGGAAAACAGCAGCGGAGACATCTGACATGTTATGTAAAGCAAACGGAAATCGGGCATTAACACAAGCCAGAATGTTTTAGTGGTACCGACGAATTTGTGAAGAACACCATGCTACTGGTGATGAAGTTATGAATGGTCGCCTTTCACTATCCTGAACAGACGAGAACATAGAAAATATTCGATAAGTTTTCTGAAAAATCATCAGTTATCTCATTGAACGACAGTGTTTAACATTAGTAAAGTTATAGAGTCATCAGATTTGTCGAAGCAGGAAGCAGGTAAAAAAAGTAATGCCCTTGCCTGGATTTGAATTCCGGATCTCCCGATTGCTAGCCAGACGTATTTCTAATTACACTGCAAAGGCACGCGATAAGGAGGGAAAATGATTTACAAAACTTATGCTCACCAAATTGAAAAAAACAAAAACTGAAACGCAGCTTCGACAACTTGCAAAGTGCTGGTAGTACCACTCAGTAAGTATTATTCTTTATAATAGTTTGCTGTAATGGAGAATGTTGCCATTCTTTCAAGTTTGGCTTCAAGAAAAACATTTGAGTGAAGGCGATTATATTAGATTATATTATATTAGATTATTATATTAATATATTAGATTTATATATAGCTTTGTTCTAATATGGGCATTTTGACACAAAATCGGACTTGTTTTTAAATAATATACCAATATTTTTCCATATTTCGATTCTACGACTCAAATTTTGCCTAAATATTAAATTTTGTAAAATTTTGTGCGAAATTTGGAGAAATTCAAAAATTTAACTTGGCGAATTCTTTTCAGTTTGCGCCAAGAATAATTCACTTGGCAAACTTCTTAATACATGGCAACCTATTTTTCTATCCCTTCCATCGCCTAGGAGCGGAAAAAAAGCCACATCATTCTTACTTTCAAATAATTTTAACAATGTACCTAAACTACATTTCCGCTACTATCGCTTTCAACAAGTATGCCAAATTTCAAAACATGCCAATATATAAATTCCCGTATATCTTCGGAAATTTTGAATAAAAAGCTCTAATTTTTTGCAGGTATGCTTAGAAATACATCTACGTTAAGCTGATTGTAAAAATTTTATAGGTTATAACTCAAAATTGTTTTCGAAAAATTTATAAAAATTATTTTAAAATACAAATTTTTAAAATAAATCACAAAAAATGGTAAATTTTATTTGGAATAAACCTAAATTTCGATTTGTGTAGGAAGTAACCAAATACCATCATAAAAAAAAGATATTAATAAATACATACCAAATTGAATTAACAGTGAGGAGCTAAAATTTTGAGAGAAAATTTCTTAAAAGCTACTCGTGCGATTTTTACAAAATTTGGTAGTTTGGCATAATGTAAGTCGTAAAATCGAAATATGGAAAAATATTGGCATGTTTTTTCAGAAAAAGTCCGATTTTGTGTCAGAATATATATATTAGAACAAAGCTATATATAAATCTAATAGATATCCTAAGTCGCGCTTTTCGAGACATGAAAAATGCAATTTGAATTTCGTCAATCGGCCCAGTAGAACGGGAGATATAGAACTGGCCCATTTTTTTTGCGCAGTGTACATGATCAGTACATTGATTGAGGTTTTGAAATAAGTTCATTACCATATAGTTTACTATTATGAACAACAGTGGATACCTTTGAATCAAAATCACCAGTGTAACTGATATATTTGACAACACTTTCAGTTTGCGATTTGCGGAAAATTTCTATCATACCATCAACTTCCATTTCCGGAAGGACCCACATGAGTGTTCAGTTTGGCAAAAGTTTCGTTTGCCACTCCTCGAGAGCTTTTCCAGATCTGTTTGCCTTTTATGAATCGTGTTCTTTACAAAAGGAGGACAGACCATCTAAAATTTTACTTCAGCCGCAATTATAGAATACACTCATACGTACGAAGTACATCCTCTCGTTTTCCACCTTCCATACTCTGTTATGGTGACAGAATTTCAACCAGTTCTACTTACCTGCTCCTTTCTCCGTAGCATATTTCATGTTTTCAACGGCGACTGTTTTCGAAGTTGAGTTTACATGCTTGTAATGCCATTAAATGATTCGTAACTTTATATTACGAAAGTCGGTTATTCGTTTTATTATATAAATGATTATTATATTAACTTTAATTTACTACGTATTGATAATTACAGCAGATATTATCTAAAAACTATCTTAACATTGCGATATATTTAAATACGATATTTCAAATTGTTCGGAAATAATAACAGAACAAAGTTATTGATTACGGAGGAGCAAGTGTATTGATTTTTAGAAACAAAACAAGTACATAAAATAAAAGTTTAAAATATACTGGAATTAATTAATTTAAGTAGAAGCTCATCAAAGGATACGGCTAAGTCGAAACGTGCTATTATATCGTCACATATAATAGAATTGATCAAAATGGTAGAAAAGAATCAATTAGGAATATTATACCCATCTTTATCGCTGGCTGAAGTAAAACAACATAGTTATTTTTATTCCGGAAATGGAACGGTGGTAGGTGGTAGTATTTAACACAGGAAATTCTATATAAAGAAAGGGAGCAACGTCAAATAATTCTAATTATTTTATGCCCAGAATAACTTAATTAGCTTTACTTTTTGTCTTAAATGTTTCATATGAGAAGAGAAGGACTTCAGTAGCATTTTGAATTAAGAGCTATTTTCTCCACTTATTATTTATTTATTTCTATTTTTAAATAATAAAGTTTGAAGAAACTCAATTCTATATACGAAAACATGTCTTAAATGAAATTACATATGATGTTATAATTAAGATTAGAGGCTTTTACACATTTGTATTTAATTAGGGATTAAATGAGTGCTGCATCGCCGTTGAATGAATATTTCTGTCTCTCTTAAATTGTATATAATAGCAATAGTTTTTTATTATGAGATGGCAACAACGTGCTTAAAGTGACTGTTTGTGGCATATCTATTTTTTAGGCTTATAGTGATTATGTTTTCCGCTTCAAAGTAATACTTTTGTAAAGTCAGGGCTGCATAAATTATATCCTCCGGTATTCGCCGAAAACATCATGGAAAAAAACGTCACGGAGAAAAAAAGCAAAGCGAAAACGTCGTCGTGTGAAACACCGTGGGAGTAAAGAAAGCAAGGAAAAAAGCATTGCATTCTAAAACATTGTGGTACAAAATATCGCCATCGAAAATAAAGAGGTTAAAAATGTCGCAGTTTTAAAACGTCATAGTAGAAAATACCGTGAAAAAATAAAGCACCTATAAATCATCGCATGATGATAATATCGCAGACATGTATTTTTCAGGCTTGAAAATCTGTAAAGGCACATTCGTATAATGATTTGTAGGCACAAGAAGGAATGAGAAATATTTTGAGTTCTGTATTTAATATTATTTTTTGATTAATTAATAATATTTTTCTGAAAAAGGCAGGAAGGAAACTTCAGAATTCGAAAACTGAAAAATGAGCAGAAAATTAATCCTGCGTATAGCAGTTAATAGAATTTTAAATTTATGTTTTTAACTATTAAAAGTCATTGCTTAATTTATCTCTTTCATAAAGTTGCATTGACAGTTTTTCATGAAAAGTATAAAAAGCAAGGTGAATAACTGCGTGATGTTATCTACATTAAAAGTACTTAATTAATTGAAAAAAATTTACTAAAAGACTATCAGATTAACAACGTGAAAGAAAATAATTATACAGTTGCATAATTAATTAAGCAGTTTTAATATTGGTAATCTCTTGCAATTCCTCCTCTTCCCTTTTCTAATGTTTTAGATTATATTTTTCATGAAAAACTGCCAGCGCAGCTTCATAAAAGAGATAATTCAATAATGACCTTTAATGGTTGTTAGTACATAAATTTAAAATTCTATTAACTGCTATAAGTAGGATGACTTTTCTGCTCATTTACAGTTTGTGAATCTTAAGTTTCGTTCTTGCATTTTTAGCAAAAAATTATTAATTAATCCAAAAATAAATTTTTACTCAATATAGAAGTTAAAATATTCCTCATTCCTTCATGCGCCCACAAATCATTATTCGAATGTAGATTTACAATTTTAAAGCCTGAAAAACATATGGCTGCAATGTTATCATCATGCTTGATTTGTAGGTACTTTATTTTTTACGGCAAAATTTTAAAACTGTCATTGTAAAGTATTTTTGAACCACTTTATTCTCAGAAACTATGTTTTATGCTACAATGTTTTAAAAAATGCGCTGCTTTTTTTGCTTGCTTTGTTTTCTCCCATGATATTTTGCTGGACGATGTTTTCGCTTTTCGTTGTTTTCTCCGCGATGCGATGTCTCCCTACGCGGTGATGTTTTCATCTGTAATGTTTTCCTTCTGATTACCGCGATGTTTTCCTTCTGTTTTCAAGTAAAATTTTATGCGGTGTAATATAAAATTATTCACGTCGTTTTTCGCAATTTATACATATGTAAGCATGAAAATCATGTTTTATAAATTAATAAGCAGTGTCGTTTTATTCTTTTGCTCTGCTTAATAACAATATATGGAGAAAAGCACATTAATTTAAACTCTAGGTGAAACTCAACTTCAGACTACCATTGCTGTTATTACTCAAAAATTATTTATTTCTGGAAAGACATTGACCTTGTAGAGACATTAGGTTATTTTGAGCAAGAAGTGAAAAGTGTGCAGTGCCCTCACCGTGTCGCTCCGGCCATACACTGCCTTTCTCGAGCAGCAGTTCCTGACCAACAGGGGCCACCAACCAATCAACCACTTAGCTTCCCAGACTTGTCTTCCCCGAACAACTTTTTCTTGTTCCCCAAACTGAAATCAGCCCTGAAGGGCCCGAGGCTTTCGGACATTTTGGAGGTCCAACGTAATGTTACGACCCAGCCATTCCTGAGGTTATCTCTAAAGACGCCTACTTTAGAAGTTTCCAGGACTTCTACAGATGGGAATTGTCCCAGATGTGGCTTACCAGCAACGGGGATTACTTCGTAGGACAGTAACAGCTGTTTTATGTAAGCAACAATCCACCGTTACAACAACAATCCACCGTAACTATAGACACATTTACTGAACTTTCTGGGCAGAGTTGGTATTTCATATGATTCACTTTAAGGCGGTGCATTGTTCACCGTGTTAAAGTGAATCATATGAAAGTTTTTTAATCTACTCTTGTTATCATTATTCTGTAAAAGGAATGTGATTAGCAATAGTGCAATAGATCTTAACACCCTAATACACTGATTGTAAAATGTGTACTCTGAATCCAAAATATAAATGAATGGTGATGATAAAATATTTTAGTAATAACAAACGAAGTGCAATATTCTCTGTATATTTTTTAAAATATTGAAACGGTTTATATGTTTCATTAATGTTTAGATAATTTCCTATTTACACCAATTTACATTGAAAAAGGAAAAACAAAAGACTTTCTACTTTTCAAGTTCTAATTCAAGTCGAGCTCGAGTTTTATTCAATAGTGAAAACTTGGTTTCATGAATTGCAAAAGCAGATATTATTTTTATTTAGGAAGAAAAACAAAATATTTGCGTAATCGTTTATATACATCATTTTATACATTTTAAAATTTTCATAATCTTTTAAACGATAAACACCTCTTCGACGCTTTAGATTACAAAACTGTTGAACTTTTCCCGTTGTGAGAACTTTTTAGCACAAAGGGTGTTAGCTCAGAATAATTTCGTTTTGACATTTCGCGTCGATTCACTTTTCAAATTGTTGCCACCAAATATTACAGCCCTGTATTATATTTAAAGAAATTAAATAATAAAGAATATGTATAAATGCATGTATGTTTCTCGCATTGCGATAAAACAACGGTACCTAGAGCCATTAAATTTTGAATAACGTAATCCTCCAATAAGTATGGGCCTATGAAAGCCCTAACTTGGAATTTGTTTTATTACTTATTTCATATTCTGTCCGACTTTAAAGAATTTTTGATTAACAAACTCAACGATTTCAAAGCGAGGAATGGCAACACTGTGCGGAAAAAAAACATTTTTATCTCCAGCACTTGAGGCTGTGTATCCGAAATTCTAAAGATATTCACAGTTTAAAATTATTTTGCGATATTGCTTTTGAATTTAATTTTATGGTTTAAGTGCGAAGAACATGGTATTTAATAAATAAAGGTAACACACAAAACGTTAAAAAACACCTCTTTAGGCGTAATGTAAAATCTAAAAGTTTTCAGATTTTTTATTATTGTCTGCTAAGATATGGCTGCAAAACATTTATTTTCTTAAATTCTTTTGAAATGAGATACAATGATCAAATGAAAAGTGCCTCCTAACAAATCGATAATAAAATACTAAGAATTTACGCATTGTGCATTGAGCCAAAATGATTAGTACTTTGTGAATTTAATGAAATCTAAGAATAATTAATTAATAATATACCATTTTGTTAAACAAACATAGCAGTGATAGCAAGAATCCAGTATTTAATATAATGAACTGTTGGCACTATGTAAATATTTGCAGTTTAGGTCTCAGTCATCGTTACATAAAAGAATAATTTCTTGGAATTACAACAATAAAACTTATTTCAACAACAGCGAAATTAAAGAACACATTTGTTAAAGAGCGTAAAATGTCAAAGGGGAAATTACAGTTAAATATCGATTGTAACGGCTAGGTAAGAAGATATTAACTGATGAAAACACAATTCTTTGAACCAAAATAGATACATTTTAAACATGGTAGATGTTCTCCGTAAATTCTACGGATTAATGGCCATTCTAAATTAATTAGTTGATGGTTTCTATATACTTTGTATTATGCAGATATCTAAATCCAGAAGAAGATTAAGTTATATTAAGAACCCTGACAAATTTCAAAAGAGGTTTGGTTTGGTTTACTGTATTGTGACACACAAGGGCTATTTGCTTAAGGGGAAGGATGCCTTCGTAGAGGACTTTCTAAGAGAAACTGGCTCGTATACACGTTACACATGAGGAAAACTACTAAAACGCCCTACCAGCCAGCTCGTTTGTCTGGATTCGAACCCACGTTGGAACTACCAGCATTTAGCGATTTTACCACTCGGCTGCTGGTGAGCCGAATTTCAAAACAGATGAGGAATGATATGTAAGCAGTTAGAGGAACTCGGCAAAGGTCTTCGAGAAAAGACTAAAATGAGCAATCGTTATGAAACCTCCAAAAGTTTCGGCAGAACTGATAACTAAAAACAGGACTCTGAAACCATGCAAATTATAAATTTGATGCAATATTATGAGAAGTTACTAATTATTAGAAAATAAACAATTTCCTAAATTTTTCCAAGTTTCAGATTAATATTGTAAATCTTCTTTAAAATGTATACAAACTTTATTCTCTTTTGAAGCATGATTATTCATTTAAAAATGCAACCAAAAAGGGCCCTGGATTGTAGACGACCCAATGTAAAGCGTTCCGTACATAAAAATGGACTTCTAAAATTCTTAAATTATAACTCTTAATTGAGATTATAATTAGATAATGCTCCGCATGTTAACAGACCCGATTTTACGAAGAAGACAAATTTGGAATTTGTTTTATTATCTATTTCATATTCTGTAAACCTTAAACAAATTTTTTATTAAGAAACTCAAAGCCAGCAATGGCAACACTGTACGAAAAAAAAAACATTTTTGTTTCCAGTGCGCGAGTCTGTGTATCGGGAATTCTAAAGATATATATATTTTAAAATTATTTTACGAAATTGCTGTTCAACTCAATTTTATAGTTTAAGTGCGAAGAACATGACATTTAATAAATAAAGGTAACACCTAAAATGTTAAAAAAATGCCCCTTTGGGCGTAATGTACAATCTGAAACTTTTTTTTTTTTTTTTGGAATTCCAAACGGGCTTTGCCTCTGAAGGCCCATTGTTTTCGTTTTGCGATTTTGCGTCGTTTCACTCTGAATGCCTGTTTCTCTTTTCAGATTGTTGCCACTAAATATCATCGCCTTGTATTACATTTAAAGAAATTAAATAACGAAGAACCTACATAAATGTATGTATGTTTCTCGCATTGTGATAAAACGACGGTATCTAGAGCCATCCAATTTTGAATGACGTCATCCTACTGCGAATATGAGCATCTAGAAGCCCATATTTGAAATCTGGAATTAGTTTTATTATCGATTTCCTATTTTGTAAAATTTTAACGAATTTTTGATTAACAAACTCAACGATTTCAAAGCGAGCAACGGCAACGTTGTACAGAAAAACCATTTTTATTTTCAGCGCGTGAGCCTGTGCATCGGAAATTCTAAAGATATGCTCATTTTAAAATTATTTTGCGATGTTGCTCTTGAACTGAATTTTTTGGTTTAAGTGCGAAGAATATAATATTTAATATATAAAGGTAACGCACAAAATGTTAAAAAAAGCCCCTTTGGACGTAATTTAAAGTCTGAAACTTTTTTTTTTTTTTTTAAGCTCGGTTAACAGAAGTCGGCTGCATCTTCAGTTTTAAAATAAAACAATATCGACTTTCCATTTTACGTTTAGCTTTAATTATCCGTGATAGCATCAAATCACATTATTTCAGCTTTATAGCAGTTCTTTTGCATTAGTCTAGGCTAATTACATTTGTAAATACGCCCAAAAACAGTTCTAGACATTTGGACAATGGCATAAACGAACTAATTTGCACAAAATGGATAACAAACAATGCCCAGTATCTTTGCGATTCGACTTTTTTTTTTTTTAAAGCTGCAACTCGCTCCTAGAGATAAAAAATGTTTTTTCTCGCATTGCAAATTAAGAGAGCGGGTTAGGCTTAATTTCTCGAGAAGATGGCACGTTTCGTTCTTCAGTTCAAAGACCTTTTGTTGCTTTTATTTTTCCGCGTTAGTTTTCTTCTCTCTCTTTGCGGACTGCGATCATGTTATCGTCTGGATTATTCGTGATGCCACTTTGCCAAAGCTTAATTAAAGCAGGAAATAATTAGATGTTCTGATTAATATGGAACAGCATATCGGGCTGTGATCGTGTCGGCTTCTATGAATTATTGTGAGTTTTTAATAAGAAGGTCATGGTTGCATGCTGTGGGGTGCTCTGGTGTTGAGATTATTATCGTGATGGCGAACGTTGTAATGAACAAGGCGAGGATATAATTCATGATTTACACTGGGTTATTTCCTTCAAAAGAAATTTATATCGAATTAGCTGGTTTTGAAAGACACACCCATGTTTCCAGAAACTAATCGGAATCTTCTACTTCTGGAAAAAATTTTTAATTATTAATTATATTGCAACGCGAGATATTTTTTAACTTTTATTTTCCCATGGGGAATTTTAGACTATTTGATAACAAAGCTTTCACAGTATAAAATAAAATGAATAAAACTTCGTTGAAGCATAATAAAAATTTTTGAAAAGTAATAATAATTACTTTTCAAAAACAGATTGTACTCCCCTTTAATTAAGAACTAACCCGCTCTCTAACGCCTCGTTAAAGGAATCTTTAGTAGTTAGATTATTCTTTATTAATTAGATTCTTTATTAGTCTTTATTAGCTCCTTCCCTCCTTATTAAAATAAGTAAATAAACAAAAGAGCAAACGGAAAATTGCACTCATTCTTTTTTGAAAGTTTAGCGTTAGTCGTATTAAATCTTGAAGTTAGGATTAAAAATAAAAAAAAAAATTTAAATTTAAAACTGTAAATCATTGTAACAATTAACAAATGTTTCTACATTAGGCTACATTCCATATGGCTCTAGAAACATCATTTATTAAGTGTGTTTTTATTTATACTAGCCGTTTGCGCTGCCGGATCCCTGAAAGTTTTTATGAAAAAGAAAAAATATATATACTTATTTTAATGGATCCAGCTAATGTAATTTTTCGAGTCCACCTAGTAATTAATAATAATTGAAATGAACCAACGTTTATTGCTTTTAATTTAATTAGAAACACAATAAATCGGAGAGAAAAAGTAAATACACAGCTTTGCTGAATGACAACACATGCCGCATGGAAGATAAAAATATTTTAATTCGAGCTGGGGGAACACAATTCTTTTAAATCGCTGAGTTTGTTGATTAAATTCCAAAGACAAAAATATATTGCATATTCGCGAGTAACAACGTGCTTCTTTAGTATCGCTGAGTGTTCAGATTAAACATGAAGCATAAATATGTTACGCTTTGCCGAGTGGCAACATAACTTTCATATCGCTGAGTTTTTAATAAAAAAGTTCCTTAAATTCGCCCAAAATACGAAATAAATTCGAAATTCAAAATTTGGGCTACCAAGTGCACTTGTTAAGGTGCTGTGTGTGTTGAAAATTTAGTGGCTGTATATGCTGACGTTTCTGGCAATGGGAGGAACATAAGGGTTGCAGTTTTGTCTTCAGGTATCACAGACAGAACTTAATTTACTGATCAAAGAGCATATTAAGTCTTAATTTCCAGAAAAGATGGCACGTTTTGTTTTATCTCGAATGTCTGAATAAGTTATGGGTTGGCCGTCGTGAAATTGGAAACTTCTTAAACATTTTGTAACTGATCCGTTATTTAGTGAAGGAGGGAAGCAAGCTTTTCTGTTTACGATATGCCCTTCACTCGGATTCTTCAACTGCAAACAAGTTGGGCCACAATTTCATTCAGTACCTCGTCGAAGGTAACTTTAGGGGTAGTCTTTACTTCCAGAAATTTTACATAGTTAAGTCGTTCGATCCTTCATTTTTCCTTTTTTCTTTTGGGGGAAGGGATTAGTAAACCTATGCGAAACAATATGGAATATAATATATTTCGTAGCGTCGCAAAAAATTGTGAATAGGGAAGGTTTCTGCTTTCCTTTCAAACTAGTCCTGGGAGAACGAGTTTCGAGGAAGAGTTGCCTATTGCATTTCGCATTGGTAGGTGTTGTAAAAGCTTTTTCCTTCTCAAGCTGAAAGCTCATCTCTAAGGACATCATTTTGGGACAGCTGACAATGCCCAAGCAACCAGGCCGAGGGATTTGTACATCTCAAATGAATACGTTATGCGTGATGGTATTCTTAAAATTGTTGTATTCTGTCTTAAGGCGACTGTTTTGATGCTGTAACGCAAGCATGTTCAACTAAAGGAAAATAATAGTGAGAAAATAAATTTCGGGGGGGGGGAATTAAAGAAAATCTGAGAGCTTTCAGATTTTATATTACGCCCAAAGGGGCGTTTTGCGTGTTGCCTTTATTTATTAAATATTATGTTCTTCGCACTTGAACCACATAAAATTCAATTCAATAGCAATATTTCAAAATATGTAATGGAAATCACCTTTCTAATGTAGTTTTTGAAAAGGGATTATGTCTCAGAAAACAGAAATAAATCTCTACCGGATACTGACAGAGCCCGTATGTGTTATTGCCTCATTCGTCATAACATTAACATTTGTCATTTTTCCAGTGCTTTTGTTTTAAGCGCGGACACGTGAAATTTAATGCATTTTTCGCGAATAGCATCATCGACAAACGTTATCCAGAATGCACCATAGGAGGCGACCGAATAACCCCTGGATGGAAATGAAGCTCTGTCTCGATTTTGTTGGACAACAATCCAAGGGTCTCTTACCCTTCCAACCTACTGCCAGTGGCTTGACAACATTTTAAATACCCTGCGAAGACAGAAACAAACAATCGTGCTTTCTCTGGGATTCGTAGCTGGTCTCAGATGCTGTGGCAGCCGAAATCCGAATCCCCATGCCAGCAGGGAATAAATTTTTCAATAATTCTTACTTTTTATATTTTCGGTCACCGATGATAAAATAACATTTGACTATTGGCGACCGACATGACATTTTATAAAGAGCGTATGTTTATCAGTGATGTATATTCTTTATGGGTGAAGAACTGTCTGAAATCGGTCAACCAATGATATTTAACCGTTGCAATGTTATACAAAAGCTGTAACATCGCAAGAAGGCTTCTGATCCTTAAAAACCTAATATTAGGTCTTAAAATAGCCCATCCATTTACCCGAGCTAACAACAGCAGTGCCTTGGAAACGAGGATATGTAAACAATTTTTGTTCTTTCTGTCACTCTGTTAAACATTGTAGGGTTCATTAAAGAAATTAACCGTCTGGAAGTTGTATATATTTTGGAAAGTGCTGATGGGCCCCTGTTTAGTCCCAGCTTACAGACAACTGTGTTCTTTTTCCAATTGGAGTTAGGCATGCGATAACCGTTTCTTTTACAGTTAAAGTGTATCACGCAGTATTAGTCACCGTGAATTGTGAGTATCACAGTAGGGAGAGCATATGAATCTCTTTGGTTCGATTGCGCATACAGAAGGTATGCAAAAACTGATATAGACAGATTTATGAAAACACTTATTGCTGGGCGTTGGATAATTCTAAAAAACTCCGGTTTGCGTATGCTCCCCGCTGACCCATCCGATTAGTAAAGGTGTGCTTTTATGCTTTTAACGATAGGTTTACGGACATTTTTTATACCTATATTTACGGACACCCGTCAAATAGATGGTTATAATAAACCACGCATTTTCTTATAAAAAAAAAGATTACATTAAAAATACTTATAATCTTAACACTAGAACTACCGATAACCGTCAGTTTGACGAATTTATGATTGTTTTTATCCGGGTAAAGAAAAGTTACGGTAGTTTTAAAGGACTTACCAGACTGTAGCTGATCTTGAATTATTCATGGTAGCTAAAGAAGAGTATTTCGCCAGAATAAAGTAAAATTAGGACTTTTCCTTTAATTCTACAATGATATTGCTGATAACTCATAATAATCTAATAATTTCTTTTCGATTATCTCTAATCGCACTACTGAAACGTTTTCTAAAATGTCTTGACACATACACTGGAACTCAACGACTGCAGATCTATCCTTAGGCTTGAACCCAAAGCTTTATGTGTACGCTGTAGGAACGTGCAAATGATAGATAAATCACATATGGCATATATCCCTTGCTCTGGCTAATCGCGGTGAGTTGATATTGGTTTCGAAGTTATTGAAAGATATTTCCTTTTGAACATGATTTTTATTCATAGTACCTACGTTCTAATTACATTTGAATTTATCACCAGAAAAATAATTTTATGAAAAAAGGGTTTATTATGATTAACTATGACACTAGCTTACCCGTCATTTTGACGGGTATTCGTAGAGTTAGGTATACATTATACAAAGCTCTGAAATCAAAGGGCTGAAAGGAAAATAAATTTGGGTGTGTATTTCGTCTCATTACATCGATGATTGTCAGCATAAACTAGAAAACTGTAAAAATGTTTTTTTTTTAGTTTTGCTCATGAAGTCCGAAATCCGTCAAAAGAGTGGGCCTTGTAAATCTAATGTCAGTGAATTTAAAAAAAAAAAAATTGCGAATACTCATACATTAAGATTGCAATAATATTGATATTAATCTTGCGTTTTAAAATTTCATTGACTCGATAATTCAAAAAATATAACTGATAAGTTTTTAAAAGAAACTTAGGGGGGGGGCAACATGGCGGAGGGTTTTAATTTTAAATATTTTGTGATTTAAATAAATAAAATGATTAAAAACAACATTTTAAATTTTATTATGCGCAAAAAGGCTTCAAAAACAATTATTATGCATTTTTAGAAGTTATGTTTTTATGAAAAAGAAAAATTTTAAATTTAACAAACCAGATTGTATAGATTTTTTTTTATGCAATCAGGAGCTAAAAAGTGCTCAGGATAATTTATTTTGGACTTTCATTTAATTTGCTTTGTATGTCCATGTGTTAGTTTGTGTGTCAACGAATCTTTGAATTCAAAATTAACTCATTTCTAATTAACTCAGAAAGCTGAAATTCTCAGAATAAACGAAAAATAACACTTTTTCAATACTTTTCAAGTTTTGCGACAGTCTTGAACGCATATTGAAATTTGAACCATATTGGAATTTTTAATTCTTTCTTTCTTTATTTTAGATCAAAGAGCTAAATGAGTTGCAGCTTCTTTTATTTGAAAATTTAATCTAATGACCTTTTCTGATCTTTACGGCCATCTTGGATTCTCCATCTAAAAAAATTCACGGTGTTTCAATATCTCAGAAACAGTAAATTAATATAACAGTATTTGGTCAATGAAGCTTTGACCTTTGAAAATACGGCGGCAGTCTAGAAATGTGTGCTTTTTAAGTAGATCCGAACTGAGCGGAAGATTGTTTTACATATAGAAAATTTTATTTCATGGAGTAGTAGTTTGAATTAGTGTTAACATAAATTAAGTTTCAAAATGTATATAATTAAAATTCTAAATTATACGCTTTTATGTTGTGAAATATACCAAAAAATATTTAATTTTTTTTTTAATAATGAGTGAGTTTTTTTATTCGGAACGTTTGGATACTTTCGTTAACTTTCGTTTCTCTTTACTTTCGAGATACTTTCGTTTCTCTTTACTTTCGTTAACTAAAGGCTAGTGACAGAAACAATTGATTGCTTCATCCTTGTCATGCTAGAATTGTCACTCTGTATACGTTTCACGGCAAACATGCAGCAAAACTGTCGTAAAAGATTTCGTACCTCATTTTAATGGGAAAAAAAAAAAAGGTTACCTACAAAGAATTAACCGTTTATGCCACTATTTTGTAGTTAATGCAGGTGAGGAACCTCTGTACATTTTGTATTGTAAGTCATTGTCTAAAAATTATTTAAGGCGTTTGGCAAGTGCCAGAATATATATGTATATAAGAAGTTTTATTTTTTAGGAAGTATTTTTTATTTATTTCTATCAAAAATCGTTTCTGTGTGTTATCCAAAATGTCTTCGGATCATTCGATTGGAGTTCTGATAAATAATGATAGTAGATATTCGAGGCTATTTCAGGTAAAATCCGTGTCTTGACCAGTGTGTATTATTAGATAGCTCTTCTGCAGAAATTCATATCTGTACGATAGTAAAATCGAGATTTTTTTTTCGAAGAGGTGCGTCATCCTTGACTTCAGTTCGCTCACGGAGAGAGAAAACAGGTGAATCCTTTCACTGTCACGAGAGTTTCCATGCTCGTATATCCGTTTCCTCCCCCTCATCAGTTGATATGGCAGAATTGGCTCGCTGTTTTATTTGTAGAGCGTAGTAGTAAAGTGAGCTGTAGATAGAAACCCATTGTCGCCTTGCCAGCTGGACTAGTAGTAAACTAGAATGTACTCTTGTTTGTGTTGGATGGGGTTTGAGTCTGTTGCGTTTCGAATTTTCTCCACTTTCTCCTGGTTTGGCTGATATTTTTTTTTTTTTTTTTTTTTTTTTTTTTTTTTTTTTTTTTTTTTTTTTTTTTTTTTTTTTTTTTTTTCTTTCTTTTAT
>KK114814.1:108131-225342 GCA_000611955.2 Stegodyphus mimosarum
TTTTTTTTTTTTTTTGTGTTTCCCTAACTTCTTTAAGTTTGCACATTACATGACCGTGTTATAGACCGCTCCTTATAATACATTTATCTCGATAGTCGCATTTATAAACGGATTTCTGAGTTTATGGGTTAAATTCTTATCTATTACAATACAGTAGACTGAAATCGCTTAATAACGACGTCCTTTAATAAAGGTGCCGATACCTTTATGCAAGTCGGCCACTGTTTGAAGTTTAAGTTTGCACATTACATGACCGTGTTATAGACCGCTCCTTATAATACATTTATCTCGATAGTCGCATTTATAAACGGATTTCTGAGTTTATGGGTTAAATTCTTATCTATTACAATACAGTAGACTGAAATCGCTTAATAACGACGTCCTTTAATAAAGGTGCCGATACCTTTATGCAAGTCGGCCACTGTTTGAAGAGACAAAACCTTCATAAAGATGCGTTATGAAGATCAGTCAATTTTTGATTTGTAACAAACGACTTTCAATGGAGGGACGGAAACCTTTATGCCGGGCACAACTGTTCCTTGGGGGTCGAACGCCTGCGTTCAGTTTTTTGTGCTCCCCATTATAATTTTGAATGCATAATTTAATAATTTATTTTGGTCTTTGGGAGGGAAAAAAGCAATTTCGGGGGAAAAAAAATTCATTGGAATTTGAATTGTCCTTCCACGGGTTTTACAGGATACCGACCGAATTTAGCGCACCTAAATTTTGTAGTCTGCGTTGCGGGGCATTCTCTGGGTACTTACCAGGAACCGCCCTGATACCGAGTAACTGCTTTTTAAGCAGAGTTATAATTTATTTGTTACTCTGTTTAGCAAATCAAATGAAATTTACCATCGTTATGAGGTCCCTCGGCTTTAAAGTTAAAAGCTGGTGGCATAAGATTACAGGCATCTGTATCTCATGGCACCCGTATGATGTACCGGGTGATCAAAAAGTCAGTATAAATTTGAAAACTTAATAAATCACGGAATAATGTAGATAGAGAGGTAAAAATTGACACACATACTTAGAATGACATGGGGTTTTATTAGAAAAGCAATAATCTAATCAGAAAAGCATTAATTAGCAATACAAATTAAGACAAAGCAAAGATGATGTTCTTTACAGGAAATGCTCAATATGTTCAACATCATTCCTCAACAATAGCTGTAGTCGAGGAATAATGTTGCGAACAGCACTGTAAAGCATGTCCGGAGTTATGGTGAGGCATTGGCGTCGGATGTTGTCTTTCAGCATCCCTTGAGATGTCGGTCGATCACGATACACTTGCGACTTCAGGTAACCCCAAAGCCAATAATCGCACGGACTGAGATCTGGGGACCTGGGAGGCCAAGCGTGACGAAAGTGGCGGCTGAGCACACGATCATCACCAAACGACGTTCGCAAGAGATCTTTCACGCGTCTAGCAATATGGGGTGGAGCGCCATCCTGCATAAAAATCGTACGTTCCAGCAGGTGTTTATCAGCCAGGCTGGGACGATACGATTCTGTAACATATCGGCGTACCTCTCACCCGTCACGGTAGCAGTTACAAAACCAGAATCACGCATTTCCTCGAAGAAAAAAGGCCCGACAACAGTAGATGTGGTAAATCCAACCCATACCGTGACTTTCCTCGTCGTGCAATGGAGTTTCCACGACAGTTCTAGGATTTTCGGTAGCCCAAATTCTGCAGTTGTGGGCATTGACAGACCCTTGGAGCGTGAAATGAGCTTCATCAGTCCACAACAGGTTACTCAACCAATCGTCATCTTCCGCCATCTTTTGAAACGCCCACACCGCAACAGCTTCACTAAAAGCTTCACTAAATACACTAATACAGCTTCACTAAAAACGCCTTTTCAGGTAACGTCAACATGCTGCGACTGCTGGTGCATCTGATTCTATCTCTCATTACAGCTCCTTTTATACACGATTTTCATGCGCAGTCACTGACGTTTTGCTGTCCAGCGCCATCTGTCGGACATTTTTTGAACTTTTTTTGGTTCTAATAAAACCCCATGCCATTCTAAGTATGTGTGTCAATTTTTACCTCTCTATCTACATTATTCCGTGATTTATTAAGTTTTCAAATTTATACTGACTTTTTGATCACCCTGTATATTTACTAGCTTTCTTATATTTACCGACGAGGGGTTTCCATTACGAAACCATCTCCCGATTAACCAGATTATATCGGACCGGACCTTAGGCCGATTGATTCGAAAACGTTTAGCAGATATTTAACTTCAAGTTTTATTCATTTATTAGGTAGTCTGAAATGTACTGGACCCCTATTACACACGAAATGGCAAATTTAGAAATGAGGCATTATATGAATAATAAACTATTGCACTGATATTTATCGATTAAAAATTGTAAATGGAAGAGCGAATACATGTTAAGTTTTTTTTTTTTTTTTTTTTTTTTTAATTAATTACCCTGTTGTTTATTTACTTATTTTTTTTAATGTACGAAAAAAATGCTGAGCACCTATAATGTCCCGAAAATGAATTCTAGCTAAGTGTTAATGCTACATTTTGTTGAGATATTCTGAAACATGGTTGCCTATTTCTTTCTCCATACTGTGAAAATTTTTCATTAGTAAATACATATGTCACGTGAGACCAGGTAATCGATTTCTTAATTACGAAAATGTCATTTGTTTGGTTCTTTTGTCGTTGGAGAGATTGTAGCCAAAAGTACACTAGCATTTTGTCTCTCTTGTTCATCGCCCGACTCCAATTCAAAGAAGTACTTAGGAAGTTGCAATTTTGTCTCACATTCATAGGATCGAAAAACATGTGTGTCTTTATATACATGTTCATCTCAACATTCACCATTTTATTCCATCATTTGATTTTATAAGCCTGCTGTGGTTTTGAACTTGTGTTTGCCGATAACTGTGCCTGTATGTAATTTGTGACTGGAAGCATCTGGCATTTGTTTGGCGCATGTGACCTTTCTTTTTACGTGGCCGAAAATCCACTCCCTTTGTCATAGAATCGACGCGATAAAAAGAAATTTTGGTACATTAATCTTCTTACTTATTATTTGTTAGCCGAACAGAATTGTCATAAGCGTACGATCGATACCAATATCGGACCAACGCGTCGTAGAATGGATATGACGTAAGATGGACATTAGTTTTTCGTGGACTTTGGCATAGCGTAGACAATAAATCGGTACGATCTCACCGGGCAGCAGTATATAAGGACGAAAGAATGTTTAGGGTTTAGGAATGCACTGAGGGACAGAATCTAAGAGCCGCTGATATTGCACCAGGGAAGAAAAACGCCTTGGCGGCGACTCTAGACCAAGTTTTAGATTAGCTGTAGTACATATTCAATAGCAAAAGAATTTAATTATTATTTTTAATGTATCTGCATTGGATCGAAACCAGTTTTTGAGCTTTTTGTCGATCATATGCTGGCACATAGACCATCGATTTTTTGCTTCTTTGATCTTCTGGAGCATTCTTGCTATTTTGATGATGTATTCACAATCCATAAAGCTGTATGGAGGTTTTATGCTGCATTTTTCTAACCTGAGCTAGATTATCGCTCAAGTCCATTATACTGAGCCTAGGACACCAGATTTCAGGGGATACCGAAATCATAATTTCAGTTTCTTGTTTTTAAATGCTTCTTTGTGTTTCCTGATGTCTGAAAGTTAAAATGTTTCGCTTCGTTAATTGAAATGAAAGACGTCCTTTGTTCGGTCGGAGCATCTCATCTCATTTCTTACGTGCAAATGATCTGAGCAAGTGCTGTTACCCCATCTTCTGTTATGCTTAGCAGCTTCAACCCAGAAGGAGGGAAAATCTATATTTGCAGAGGAAACCCATGTAAATGTCATTTTTAATAACACCCCTGAGCGTTTTCGTCTGCATGAGTCAGGGCACCCTTGGGGGACAACCACTCGCGTTGAACCCTGCAGGCGGGGGATGGACTTTCAGAGGGGTTGAAGGCCTAGAATAATGCAACCTTGGGTGGTGATGGTGGGGGTCGACCCCGATGAGTCACCTACCAGCAGGGTTTTATGCCGCCTGTCTGCTTTGGAGTATTAGGACTTTATATATAGTATAGAGTGTCGTTGTTGTCTGTTTTGAGGAATTTGTGTTTTAAAAGCTCAGGAATGGTATCGTTGAAAGGAATTATGTCTGCATTTTGTCTCTTCCCCTCCTTTTTAAAGCTTGAATGCAACAGAATTTTCATCCTCCGTGCATGGATCGAATTCCAGAATTATGTTGTATTGGTATATTTGCAGTTTACCGTGAAGTTTTTAAAGTGATTTGGTGTACCGATATATTCAGTTCCAGTACACTGTTAAAAGTGGACATCACAATGTGATGACTCGCCTGGATTTTCTGGTTTTCCAATACATGTGAAGGTTATGTAGTGAAGGCTGTCGTGATGACCTCTGAAAAGGAGGAATATTTCTGAAAACATAATTGTAGTTATCGAAAAATCGCCTAAGATGGTCATATTCAGAGAAGACCAAAGTCATATTGAACGTGTATGGTCGTCTTAGAGATGTTTCATTATATATATCATGTGCCTTACTGCTGTCTATAAAATAGTAAAACTCTTTATATTGCCTTTATTATCATTTATGCATTCCTTGGAGGAAGCGTACCGATCGTGCCCTCTTCTATTGTGACGTGTAGCTTGAAACCTCTATATTCCGAACTTTTCTGTCCTCAGATTATAGATATCATTCATTATTTTTAAAAACATGTTTCGTGGAGTTTGTCCAAAATTTTTGTTCCATTAAGTTACGCTATGATAGTATGCGTTTATTATTCGCTCAAGATGGAAAGTGTTGTCATTGCGCAAAGTATATTATTTAGTATATCCTTCCTTACAAGTAGGTGTCATATAGAACGCATTAGATAAGGAATGGCTAAACTTTATATCAGCAAGAGCAGCATGCCGTTCGAAACCCCCAACTAAACATTCCAGAAGCCAAAAATCCATATTTACACCATTTTAAAAGTAATTAATGAAACAGGTTTCAAATGGAAAGAAACTTCTAACTCTAACCAATCATTCAATGGCAGTTTGCTTTCAACAAGTGAGCATGCGTATAAGACATGAGCAAGTTTTGTAATGTCTTTGTTTTCTCCAATTACAGTTTGATACCGTAAAAATAGTCTTTTCCAGTTTTTAAATACTCCACTTCGTCTGCGATACCTTTTTGTAAGTGTTGATCTTTCATAGCTTCTGTAATGTTCAGGAAGCGATTCCAAACTGCTACCTCAAAATTTATCCCTAAATTCCCCTACATGGTCGTTCCACGGCATTTCGTTCTCGAAATTTTCTGAAGGTAACATTGTTTTCTAAGGTGTGTCTGTCATCAGACTTATTAGAAATTTCTAAAGCTTCCAATTGCCATAAATTTCTTATCATTTCGGACGTCCAATTAACTCCTAAAATATTCTTAACTTTTATCAAATTCTGTATGATTAAATGTTTCTAATGTAATAATGTGCGTTTTCTGTTCCGCTGATAGAATACCCCAATTTTGTTTCTACCTCTATTGTAATGATTCAGAAATTCGATACTCATCCTGTAAAACAAGTTGTTAACGCAAGCATCCACAAGCAAATCTAGCTTTTTAAAGGTTTTCTGTACAGAATTGTTTATTAGAATTAATACAATATTAAAAAAATTATGTTTTTTAATATAATTATAAAGTTTTTTAATTTACAAGAAATAAAATAATTACGTTTGAATATTGAGTACTTTTAGTTTATTACCATAGCTTCGTACGAATATTTTATTTGCTAAGAGCCGCACTACTCGCCTACAAGAGCCGCACGCGACATGTGAGCAATAAACGCATGACATAGTAATTTAAATACTTCTCTTAGTAATATATGCAATTAATTTGACCAACTGATAATTTTTATGAACGCTTACAACATTACTGTAATTAATAAAAATTGTTCATTGCCATGTATGATATACCTTAGTACAGACTTTTTTCAATCAAATTTATTTTTAGGTAACTATCCCCAGAAATTTTTAATGACACACTTTGTGTAACCGGGTACTGTAAGCACTGCCCAGGGCCCATATTTTTTTTATTTGTTTTGATAACTTTACTATTGAGAGAGTTTCAGGTAAGGACCCAAGAACATTAAAATATTAAAAACAACGTCAAAAAGCCCCCGATTCTGCTAAGATGTCACCCTCCCCTCCCTTCCAGGCAACGCTACCCTCGTATAGCGTTTTAATTTTCTTTCAAGAACTTTTCTTTTCCGCGAGAGATTAGATTTATTGCTGTCTTAGTATTCAGTGTGTCTTTCTTTCTCTGATAAATCATCTTTGAATTTGAAACAATTGTATATATATTCATAGTTTAATTTCACTACAGTTTTAATGAATAAGTGCGAAATACTGCCACCGTTAACAACTTATGTATTAAATGAAAGAAATTTATAGAGTTATTTAAAAAAATCTCGAATAAGTAGTAAATTTGAGAAATGCATAATTTTAACATCACACAGAAATAACCAGTAGTTTTTTCAATATTTAAATACAGTGTTCGTACGGCCAAATAACATCCTACAACTATTCAGCCTGGTTTCAACTTAATATGGATGAAAAGGTTTAAAATACTCTGAGAATTACGAGAATGTGATGTAGAGACAGCAAGAAAAGACTAAATTGCGAATTGTAATTTGTCGCCTATGTACTGGCTCGATGCTGAATTACTAAATTAGATTAATTTGGATCGGATTTATTAAATTACAGTGAAGCCTGATGCTTTCATGGAAGTCTTTCTAAGGGAAATTGGCTCGCATTCGCGTTACTCTTGGAGAAAAACGCCTTTGCGACTAGGCCATTCCTCTGGATTAAAACGTAAGTGGAACTACCGGTGCTCAACTGTCTTATCCTCCTATCTACTAGAGGGCTCAAGATTACTAGAAATTACTGATTTGTTAAAAAGCTCGACCAGCGTTAAAAGGAGGGTTTTTTTCTTTATTCACTGCTGAAACCGCGAATTTAAACCAGCCTTTAGAATTTCGGTCGTAACATTTTATGTGCTAGGGGAGATTTAACTAACAGCTGTTTCTAATAAAATTCGGTCAACATTTAAAATCATACATAAAATCAGTTTGGTATAATACGAGATGGACGTTATCATCGCGGAGACAACTGACATTCCCGACATTTACGAAAAGCGTGAGAGTCTTGATTTCATAAACTCATAAATTCGCCGTTTTATAAATAGACGATGTGATTTTTGTGAGTGCTTGGAAGAGGATTTGGGGATGTGTATGTGAGATCAGAAAATAAACTGAATAATCAAATAACTGTTCGTTTTAAAGATATTCGAACTCGCTGTTTCAGAGGTGAATTGGTGATACCGTGATTAATCCTGATTCCCTTTAACGCAATTCCCCTGAAAAGCTCGAATTTTGAAATTACCCCTGTTCATTATTTGTATTCAGTGATTTACAAATATCTGACTTTTGGCTCTTAAGCCATTAGCCGTCCCATATTCACCATTATCGGATTAATGAGAATAAATTTAGTGTCTTATTAATTTTTATCAAAAAAATATCCCGCATTCCGTACTATCGAATAAATAAGGGCAAAATTACTTTATTATCGAATTATTTCATGTGTCAAACAATTGGTAACTAAGTATATTGAGCTATGAAATTATTTTCTTCGACTGGATGATAGAACTTTTTCTTTAATCAGTGTACGATAGTTTTTATTTGTAATTCGCATCACTATAGTCCTAATAAAATTTTCTACAGAAAAAGAATTTAGATAAACTATAGGATATGCCTGTGTACGTAAATGAATTGAACATGCTTTTTTAATGTTAAAGAATAATCTAATAAATTATAAATCAAAGAATGACAAAATTCCAAGTTAAATTGAAAGTTCGGAAATCTTGTGTTATGTTTGCTACTCAGTTGACATCCGACTCTTGTCCAAATTTTCAAATAGATTGCATCGTAAAGATTAATACAAGTTTTTTGCGAGTTATACACACCGGAAGACGAATTTCCAGCGAACATTCTTAAATAATTTAGGTGAATATTTTTCAGGTACTTTTCGCTGTTACTGACATGTCTTATGCCAAATTAAACATAATATTTTAAAAACAGGATTAGTGTTCTTGTTAAAAATGCTGTGCTCGAATTTTTTATCCAAATAAACATTTTTGGGGTTAAAAGTAACGCAGTTTTACTAAATGCAGTTGCCATGTAGACTGTATTATGATAATTTACAAATATTAAATTCTGCCTGACGCTTAAATAATTAAACAAAGTACACGGAAGTAAAGCTCTTCATAAGTTTTTTTTTTTTTACTTTAGAAACATATGTATAGAGCAGTGCCTGGATAATTTTTCACCTGGGGCAAAGAAGTAAATATATGCCCCTACATGCAATCAAATATCTCGTTAATTTTATATTGAACAAAGTTAAATATACTAAATCATACTGCAGCTCTTAGAATACTTGGAATTATAATTATATATGTTTAGAAAACTAATACGTATCATAATTTATAATTTTTAAAAGAAAATACTAAAGAGTACCTTTTTGATAAAAACCTGAAATAATATGAAAAGTGTTGCATTAATATACAAGCTGTTTTTTGGAATTTCAGAGTTTTCAATTGCTGGCCGGACGTGCTTTCAATTACACCATGAAGGCGCACAGCGAAGAAAGAGAAAATTTCTAGCTGTCTTCGTATTCTGTTGATATATTAATATAAATAAGCTAAAATTTCATATTTCTCAAGACCATTTTCTTTCATTTTCTGTAAAAACAAGGAATAATCTTCTATAAAGTTTCTTCATGTAATTCAGTATGGCAGTTTTTTAATTCAAAGGGCCATATGCCTAAGGAGAAGTATGCCTTCATGGAGGACTTTCTAAGGCAAATAGGCTCGTATTTATGATTCCCGTGGGGAAAGCGACAAAAAACGCATTCAGCTAACCCATTTGCCGGCATTCAATGTTACTACTAACGAAAATAACACGCCAAAGAACAAATGTTGAAGATTCGGCGCAAGCTACAGAATTTGCAGTGTTGGTTTCAAAGGTAGAACATTCTTCAGCTGCAGAGGGTTTTTTTTTGGGGGGGGGAGGTTTCTTTTCCTTCCTTTTTCACTGCTGCTGCTAACCATCCAAACTAATTCTGTAGATTTATACAATTTTCGCTGATTATTGTTGCTGTAATATCTTTAATATTCAATATTTATTTAATCCCTTTATTAATTGTGCAGCTTTATGTATATTTAAAATTTCAGATAGCAAGGCTTTTTCCCTCTTTTACCTTGCAGAATTATAAATTCCACGAAGACATGCTTAAAATTTTAAATTGATTTGCTAGACTTTTAAGTTCAACCTATCGTAATGATATACTATTCTAAACCTTAGATAAGTTTCAACGTTGCATGAATATAAAATAATGAGTTGAAAATTATACAAAATATTAAATAATCTATTTTATTCTATTTTAAGTATTAAATGGTAAATAATTGAGTTTTTGATTTGTTTTGGGTAATCGATTAAAGAAAAGCACGCGAGTTGTGCAAGTATAGCAACCTTTGTATGTATTTAAATTTTTTATTATAAAACGATGCTTCTAATTTATTACTGCCTTGTACGAAGTAAATGAAGTATTGAAGTCGCAAAAATTTCAGGTATCTTATATCAACAGAAATATCCATTTTGACCGTTCCCGAATCCATTTGATGATATCTTTGCGTGGCGTCTGTACGTATGGACAGAATGAAGGCATGTCTTCCCCCAGTGGCTTCAAAAGGGATTTTTGCGTGACGTCTGGGCTATGTATTATGTATCTCTCAACTCAAAGACAATTGCCCTTTGAACGTTAAAAATTTGTGCATGCAACTGCTGTAACACATAGTTCTTCTGTTCCTTTATTATAGCAACCGGCAAAACTAATCCACCTTCCTACTCGTCTTAAAAGTGCATATCCGGCCTTTATTTTCGCAGTCATTTTTCGTAGTCATACACTTCCAATGTCAGAATAAAAAAATAAATAATTTTGGACGAATAACGAAATCTAACTTTTAATGCGGTCTCCCGGCTCCTATTCTTATATTTGGAAAAGTTTTATACTCGGTATGAAAAAATGAAATTAGAAGTTTGACCCGCACGACAAAAATTGATCGGGATATTTAATTTCAAAATTTGAAATTTTTGATGTCATTTTCAACTGGAGCATAGGGATCGATTAATTAATTTTGACTAGTTGGAGGAAATAAGTTCAGGAAAAAATGTATATAATTTAATAAGTCCGTACAAGTAAGTCATGCGGTGTCCACATCAGATTTTTTTTAATGTATTTCTAAAATTATTTTGGAAAATTCGGTTAATTTAGGTATTAATTTAGAAAGCCTCGGTACAGAGCGATCGTTTAAACGCCATCTCACAACGATTCTCTCCTGCAGTTCTTTTTATTTCTCTACGTATTTATATATAAAGGAATTATTTCGCTGTCCGTCTTTTCTGTTAACTGATTTCCGTATTTCTTTTATACGTCACTCGTTCTTTAAAGGGATGTTAGAGCTTTTTTAACCTAACAAGGATATGATGGATGCTTTACATAAACAGCGTTTTACGACCACTTATGTGTCTCTGAAAAACACTTTCGGTGCTTTTAAAGAATAATTTTATTGAGTCTGTTTATCTTCCAGAGATTATATATGATACTAGAAACCAGGAAAATGTAGGTTTTTGTTCTGTTCTAGAAAAGCATTTTTTTTTGGTCACTTAATATGATCCTTCTTTTTTAAAGAAAGGTTAAGAACCTTTTGAACATGACGATAAACTCTACTCTTTCTTACCTCTTTTTTTTTTTTAGTATTTTTGAACTTCCATTATAAGTTAGCTTTAATTATCCGAATTACTTTTTCTATCTAAACGGGGAAGAGAGGAGGATTGCATCTTCAAACCAGATCACACTATAACGCCTCAAAGAAGAGTTTAGAGAGGGAGAATTAAAACCGTTTGACAAATCATACTGATATTTTGTTTCTCAAAGTATTGTATATTTTTATGTCGCACTCTTCCCTCATATAAACGTTGCTAAAATGCTATGCATCTTGCGAAATATTAATTATCAGTATTTGTGTTTCTGAAATCAGAATCGTAAAAATACGGTGCTTACTGTTGCTACTTGGAAGAAGATTAAGAAAGAATTCAGCTTTATACTGTGCACAAGACTAGAGTTGGAAATTTGGCAGTCGGCATACTGCTATAGATATTATTGAAGTGTAAATTTACGAATATTTCACTGATTCACTTTGTAGAGACATTAGGTTATTTTTTGAAAGCAGGAGACGATGAAAAATGAGCAATGGCATCGCCGGGACTCGAACCACGAACCTCTCGAATACGCGCCGAGCGTGCTGACCTCTACACTACGAAGGCATGCTAAGAAGGCGGGAAAATAAAACTTGTTGCCTTAATATCTCCAATAATCGTTATTCGGCGTGTCATTTTAACTTAGACCAAACAATGCGACAAATATTTCTTGCTAACTTCAAATTTTCTTTTTTCCTCGCTCTTTTTTTAATGGGGGGGGACTGGTGTTTCGAAACTTTTTACAGATAAGCTTCTTATTTATTATATATTATTATTAGTAAAGACATAAAGTAAGAAATTTAAAACTACTTTTTCACAAAGACGAAAATTATTACTGCGATAGCCAGAAATTTAAACTCGTTATCTTATTCAATACCTATTTTTAAAATCATAAAAATGGATTTATTTTATGTATTATTTTTTCTATTTTCTTTCAAAATATCTCAGTTAATTTCTGAATCTAATTAAAGAAATTTGATGTGTGCACCACATGACTTCCTTGTACGGAATACTAAATTATACGTATTTTTTCTTGTATTTCATTTAAACTGGACTGAAATAAATCTACTTCGTCGATAGCGCATAAACCACAACATAAATGCACTTTTTAAAATTCGCTGTATTTGTTCCGCGCATTCTTGCGCTAGGTTCACAACAGCGTTACATCTCATTCATTTTATAACTCAGAATGCACAAAGATTATGTATATCATCTGAAGAATTATCTAATCGTTGCCACGTACTCTATTCAAATACTATAATAAATCTAAAACGAGGTATAAAAGAAATAAAAAACTTTTTTATTTTTATTATTTTTTATTCACAGACGATTCAGTATTTCTCATTCAGTTAATTTAGTTCTCACTTCGCGACAAGGGAAAAATACGTAAAAACTCAAAATATCTATGTTAAAAATTATGAAGTAAATCGTAAACACTTATTTCCTCCACTTATTTTCTAAATTCCAGAATGAATTAAGCATGGTTTAATTCGCGATAATAGAAGAAATCGTTGTTATTGTTGCCAAGCTTAGTTTCTCTAGATTGGCAACAAATCCACTATTCTAAGTTTCAAAAGTAAACAAATGTGACTGCTATGCTAAAAATAAGTAAGCTTAGCCGCACTCAAACAACTTTTAAATTGTTGATAATTCTACAAATATTGTATGCAGATTTACTAAAGGCATAAAACCCTTAACCGGGAGATAAGAACAGCATAATTCAGTCATTTTTAAAGCAAAAAATGCATAAAAAACTAACATATAAGAATAGAAAAATTACTCGCCGAGCCGAGTAACAGTGTAGATATATATATATACTTTTGGTGCGGCTGATTGCAACCAAAACAGGAGGTGCACATCTATAAGTTATAGCATGATGAAATACTTGCTGTTGTAAAACATATGATATTGTACAATGTACCTGTGACAGGCTGTTACTGTAATTACACAGTTGTGACTTAATTGATTAGGGACTGCTTAAAATACTATTAACTTTGGATTTAATAATTATTGTCAATCTAATCAGAATGATTAATAGAGACATAAAACACTTAATGGAATTAAGTTCTTCTTTCCACTTCTTCACATTTTAAGGTATTTTATCTAGAAATTGATATATTTAAATTAGCCTTTAAAATGTAAATTAACTATATGCATACTCTTTAACTGAATTTTAAAAGTTTAATATTTTAAATTGTTTGACTTTTAACATGGATAGAGAACATAGATTTTAAAATATTTTGGAATAGGGATATATCACCAGTGTTTTTGTTTTTGTTAGATGGGCCTGTCCTCTTTTAGCCATAAGGCCGTTTATTCGGCTAGGGGGGCTGAGGGCTTCGCCCTTTACATTACATTACATGTTATAGCAGTCCTTTCTACTACGTATAAGGAAGTAAAAATGAATAAAAATGATTTAAAGAAGTGTTCAGTTACAATTTTTAATCTTTTACCATTATTGATTACTTATTTAATTTAGTAATAAAAATACATTCGTTGTATATATCAATTTTCTATTTTCCTATTCCAAGGAACAGTGGCCGTGCGGTTATGACCACTGAATAGTAGTATTTCAGCTGAGTCGGAGTCCAGGCGAACGAGCTAAGTTGCATGGTTTGGTGTTAATAACGTAGTTTTCCCCATGTGTAATGTCAGTATTTGTCAATTTCCTTCAGTAATCCCTTCGCGAATGCATTTCTCGTCTTAGAAGAGAGAGAGCCCTTACCTATATTCAGAATAATCTAATTAAACCAAGACACAAAGTGTAGTTTTATTTGATTATGGCAAAGCACTCTAGGGCCATCTGCCTTCGTGGAGGACTTAAGGGAAACTGTTTGTATATACGTTACACATAGGAAAAACCACGAAAACGCTCATGCAGCCAGCCCGCTCGCCGGAAAACAAAAGTGTGACTCCTTTTTGTAGTGCAGTTTTGGCATCTATCTTAGCGAGTGTTAAATGCACGGTTGTTGTGCAGGTGTTTGATTCTTCTCCAAACCCTCAGTAAGTCGCTGCCTTAAATCGCCAGAGGGATTATGTCAACATCGCCGAGACTTAAGAGTCTCGGCGTTAACTCTCGGTGGTGTTGGTTAGATACATTTCCTACTTGCACTGTGACAGGAGGGACGGACACTGCGATTCGCATGCTAGAAAATTTAGGATTCGACTTTTCTCGAATTGATATTATTACAGCATTACATTGCATTATTATTGCCACATAAAGTGAAGCTTCTCATGGCTACCGTCCTTGAAAGCGACCAATGTTTTCATGAAACAGAAATAAATATCGTACTTGAATATCAATTCTCTTAAGATGACCGCCTCCACGAAAGAAAAAAATCGTTCTTTGACTCGGGTCATCGTCTAAGATTTTCTTCGCATTTCTTTTTCCGCAATTTAAATTTAATGAGATCATGAGGACCAATTTAAATCTCTTTTTTAACTCCATTTTAACGTCAATCCGCTTAATGCCTCGCATTTTAATTAAGTTACGTAATATTAAGGTTTGACGGTATTCCTTTGATTTAGTATAAGTTTTGAATTTAGTTTACTAACACTGAAATTTGGCTTAATGTTTCATATTTTGTGAATTGCATATTTTATTTGTGAAAACTCTAGCTAAAGAGTTGCATCTATTACAGTGAATGATTCCTCTGAAAGAGTCATGTAAGGCAAGGGAAAAAAAACAAAAAACAAAAAAAAAAACTCGAGCTTTTATCGAATGGGTGGGCTGGAGTTAGTGACTGTTTGGTTGTTTCGGGTTTTGACGTGGTTGGATAGAGCTGGATGTTGGCTGGTTAGTTATGGCAGAGGACACGAGCGGGAGAACAGAAGAGTGTTTCCATATGGTTGGCGAGATCATTAACTTTTTGCAACATTGTTTATTCTTCCCTCTGAAACAAGATTCTTTTCCGTTGCTTAAAAAAACTAAGACGGAAAGGAAATAATGTTGATGTATTGGAGTTCCAGTTGCATAATGAAGACGAATGATTTCTGTGCTGTGGCATTCTTCTGTGGGATATGTTCAGTTGATACCGTCAGCTAAAAACTGATGATAAATTTTATATTTAAAAGGGGGAAAAATACAACTGTGAAATACATTTGGTGTGATGGTGATATAAAAGTTGGGAAAAAATCGGCTTTGGGTTTTTTTATGGTTATATATAGATTTTTTGAGTTATCACCCTGTGTTATAGTTAAGGAAATTAAATAATGAAGAATAATAAATGTATGTATGTTTCTCGCATTGTGAAAAAAAAAAGGTATCTAGAGCTATCAAATTTTAATAACGTAAACCTCCTCTGAATATGGTCATCTGGAAGCCCAAATTTGGAATTTGTTTTATTATCTATTTCATATTTTGTAAATCTTTAATTTAAATTAACTAACTCAACGATTTCAAAGCGAGCAATGACAACACTGTACGGGGAGGGGAGAGGAAAAAAAATCCACATACATTTTTATCTGCAGCGTGCGAGACTGTGTGTCGGAAATTCTTAAAGATACGCTCATTTTAAAATTATTTTGCGATATTCCTGTTGAGGTTTAAGTGCGAAGAACATGATATTTAATAAATAAAGGTAACGCAGGAACCGTTAAAAATAATAAAAAATCTGAAAAGCCTGTTTTTAGCTTCTGTAATTAGAAGAGGTTTCCATTTCGACAAAATTGCGTCCAATATGGAGGTTATTGTTAATCGAGGGTATTCAGGATTTTTCTTTTTGTCTCTGATATAAAAAAGCGTTTCAGAATACAACGGCAAGTTAATCAGTTGAAAGGACATTTTAACTAGGCTTTCAGTAACAGTTGAAGCAAGTGTTATTTTCTCACTCTGTGTAATAGGTTGAACGCAAGATTTTCAACTGCACATCTTGCGTATGCTAACTGTCTATATTAATTATAAAATCCAGTGGTGATGAATATATTTTGCAGCAGCATATAGATAGCAAGCTTTGCTCTCCCTCACTTGCCTTTAGTTTTCGTAATAATAATATACGTTTTTAAAAGTTTGATTTATTTTTTTTATGCCATTTTGAGTTTAGAAAAGAAGTGTAGGAAAAAAATTCAGAGCTTATAAAAAATTTAGAATTATTTTTAAGTAGTTTTTAAATTTTATTCAGCAGTAAAGATTGTTTTTTTTTTCTTTTTTTTTCGAAATTAAATATTATTTTTGTTAAAGAAGAGAAGAAATATATTTGTACGATTTTGCATAGTTTTCTATATTTAAAAAATTTTTTTAATCGTAAACTTTTCTTCGAGGTGTTAAGAACTGTAATTTTAAGCTTCAGGTCACATATTATATACTTGATGGAAGTACGATGAATCTGGACTAGTTTCAAGTACAAAAAGTTGTAATTGTGGGATTAGTGTCTTTTTAAAGGCTTATTGATAATTTTAGAGTCAGCTCTTTATACGAATGGGAAGATACACTCCTTTAACTGAAGTTTTTAAGTACCCGTGGCAGTAATTACAGTACAATAGATGAAGGAAAATGTCCCATAATTTTATTCATTCCCGGAAAAAGTGGCACGTTTAAGAATTGGCATTGGTCTTTTCTTTGAAATTCTCGCTTTCGGAAAGGGATAATTGTTTTTCCTCCTATTTTTCCTTATTTACATATTGCAGTGCGCCTCGGGCACCAACTTGTTTGTTGCTATTTTATTAATATTTTGACTTATTCTGTTTCCGTAAATGTTAACTGTCAGACATGTTTAAAAGTAAACATCATAGCCAAAGTAAATATGTTAAGTGGTTTTTGATTTTTATTATTAGTGAAAGAATATTCTTAAGCGGAGGAAGGTTTATTTAGATATGAGCAAATGGTTGATTTTCTGTATGCTATTGCAATTAAAAAATATATATCAGGAATGATTCAGCTAATATATGTACGGCTGTAAGAATTTTTGTCGACATCTAGTAACAGTTTGTATTTCGTTTCTTCTTTTCTTCTGCAATTAAATTCCTCGGGTTCTTTTAAAAATATTCCTCCCCTATAAAAGCTACAGTGTCATTCCATTGACTCAGGAAGTAATTTATCAAGATGGATCCTTCTTAAAACATCGCGTTTCTGCTGGTGATGAAGAATGCCGGTAAGTTTTTGATGCCAGAACACTTGAACAATTGAAATGATTGGCATTTGAGAAGTGAAACTAATCTGACAACGTCAAATTCATCAAAAATCAGGATAATATTGACTGTTTTTGTCGATTGTCGTGATATTGTGCTTCTTGAATTTTTATTGACTGGCAAAACTGTTCACGAGATTGGGCTAAAAAAATTGATCAAATCAGATTCACCAGATTATTATTTGTGCGGTTTCCGCGATTTATTGGAAATATTTGAATTGCGGCGAAATAACTCCTAGATTTTAACCATAATAATGCGCCTACTGGAGATTTTTTCACTAATTTGATAAAGAAAAGACTCAGTTGCTGAAGACGCATCTATGCATTTCTTGGTGACGAGGCTTACCACAAATGTTTCCTGTAAGAAAAGCCGTAGATGATTTCTGTTTTGCCGAGACTTGAAATTCCCATTAGGAAAGCAATAATAATGATTTTATCGAAACTGTTAAGGAAATAAAATTCTAAATGAATCCTCAGATTTTATGAAATAATTCATTTAGTATAACAGATGCTCGGCAGAAACTAATTTTTAAAGTAATTCAATAGTGTGAAAAATATAGTACATTATAGACGCTTTGAGGATCTTCGTATTTCTTTGAAATGATTTAACATGGGAAACTCAGAAATAAAAAGTAACTAAATTCAAAATTGACAAATAACGACTATAAATTAGATTTATGGAATCACAATTCAAATAAAGTAATTTACGGAAGAATGTTATTAATAATATATAAATATCATGGAGGTTGGAAGTAAGGAGAGGCCCTAATCGGTTTTTCCCATACACAAAGCACTCGCGATCCCTTCCTGGTGATCAAAGCATTCAGCGACTTGCCGTTAAGATCAATGGATTTGGACACGGCCGGATCTAAATACTTTGTAATTACGTCACAAATATACACATAAATGTATATATATTCTTTCTGTACGATATTTCAGGGTCCTAAGTATGTGAAAAGAATACATTTTTAAACAACATTTCATTCTGAACGGAATTAAATGCTATACATTTCACAGAACAGTTTGCTCAGAACGGTTTAATTTGAATGAAATATTTTCACAAGTTTTCGTTAATTACATTAGAAAAAAAAATTAAGGTAATTCGATTTTATTCGGTTAAGGATTGCAAAACCTAAGATCAAAGTTTACTGTATTATTAATATTAAAATTACGCAATTTTTCTTTTCTATTTATAGAGCTTCTTCCTAAAATACTTTCACAAATATGGCATGATTTTTTAGCTTCTGAGGCATCTTTTAAATCGAAAAAATCGAAGTCAATTTATAACTAATGCTCTGTTTGGTCCATTTCAAATCGAGAGCCTTTTATTTTAATAGTGAATTACATTAAATATTGGTGCTCATTTCCATCTACTTAACTTTCTCTGAATATTTCTGGAAGGGAATTAAAAAAAAAAGGATTTTGTTTAAATATTATTTAAAACTTTTAACTGAGTTATTATAAAATATAAGGGAATAAGTCTTTTTATTATACTTAATCAGAGTTTTTTTTTTACCCTTAATTTCAACAATATGTATTCTAAAAACTCTTCTTTATTACTTCCTTAAATACGCATCTCATAGAATTTGCGTTACAACACCTTTTAACAAATTGCTTTTCAGTACGAACAATTCTTGCTTAAATAGTTTTATAAACGTATTTTTCGACGGGATTTCAATTTATGTTTACAATTCGATGTTAAGGATATTATACATTTAGTTAATACTTATAATCATTATAAATTTAGATAATTTAATAATTAGATTTCTTCACAGTATCTTTCACAGGAGTTAATGAATGAATAAACCCTTCATTTCAGACACATTTATAAATAATTTAATAAATATTTACTTATTTTTCTTTAAAGGCAGATATATGCTTTTTGCAAGCATATGCATAAATACTCGTATATATTTCATATTTTTCATTTTCGGCATGTGCAACTCTTTAATTTCTGTGCATTCATTGTTTGGAACATAAAATAAAAGTAGCGAATACTGTATCAAAAGTGTCGAAAGCCATGTATAATTTTAAAGGTACCGTGAGGTATCTTCATTCTTTAATCAAAAATCTATATTTTTGTAGTCCACCAGCTTAGAATTTTATAAAACAAATTCATAATCAAAATCGCTGTTGTTAGTCATCGAAAAACGGTGATTTTTGCGTAAATTTCTCTTAACTATACAAATTGCTATTATCGATTACACAATGAATGTTTCTTTTATGCGGTAGTGTCCCGTTTTTCGATTTGCATGGAACTGTCGTGTGTCGAAATATTATCAGAGTGCTGTCAAGAGAGCTTCTTTCTGAATGTAAAGCAAAAACACTTCATCTGGAGACCGAAGCCTCGGAGCAGTGCGGGCTTGAGACCCCAGCTTTTTTTTCTTACCTCCATAAGTATACTCAAATGAGAATTTGGCTGAAACCTATATAGTCCACCCCCATATAAGAGTTTCGTTAGACTGCGATGAAATAATTGAAATTGAAATTTGCTAAATTCAACCGGTAAGCAGGTCCAGTGCAACCTGTGCGCCTGCACCGGGCGGCAATGTTTTTAAAACTTAGGGGGGGGGCATTCGGTGGCAGAATTTAGGTAGGAGCCACGAAGACTGCACAGAGCGGCAAAAAAGCTTAGATCGGGCTCTGATGAAAGCACATTTGATTTGTCTTTCTCCCATTCTAACTTCTCTGGGAATAAACGTTAACATTGCTTCACAAATAGAGTAAGCAGTTTGCGAAGGCGCTTTCTGAATACCATGGGCGCGGTTCGGATCTTTGCACCCGTATTTTCCCTCCTGATTGATTGGTTTCACTCTAGCCAATGCACGCTGTTGCCTAGCAACGCACGGAATTTAATCGCTATCTTATTTCTGCATCATCACAACGTTCATTACTCTGGTTTGCTCGTTGCTGGGGGAGCGAGTGCTGTATGGTTTTGAAAATAATGATCATATTCCTTATATCTACTTCAGTTTATTGAGAGTCGATGTTTGCCCTCTTCCGGTTATTGATTTATTTTTCTAGTCATGCCCTCATTTTAAAGTATGTACTGTTGAAATATATAACAAGTTCATCTTACTGGTTTTTGAAGTTTTTAAATACTATGCAACTATATTATTTATTTCCTTGAGTAATGAAATCTCGTAAAAGGGTAGTAAAAATCACGCAGATATTCAGTGTAGGATTCATTGGTATTACACAACCGAATAAGCAAATGATTCATCACTTAATGCGGAACTGTAATTTTTTTAACCCGTTTTTGATTTAATAAATACTAAATTCATATTTGCATGATATACAGAATAACCAAAACAGTTGACCAGCAATTTTCCAGACATCTGGTGTATAATTGCAAATAGCCTTAAAATAAGCAACAAGATTTTATAAAATCAACCTCGGACTATAGACAAGAAGTATTCCATTGAAAAATTAAATAAACTTCATCTCCATTGAGTAAATATTCTTATAAAAAATAATCCATTTTTTTAAGTGTGTGTGTGTGTGGGGGGGGACTATTTCGTTATTTGTAAAATTCACTGAGGTATTCTTTCTGAATTTTTTCACAAGAAATATTAGATCAAAATTTTATGCAATGTTTCACCAAGGTAAAAAACTGTTAAATTAATAAAATAAGTAGCTTTTGCCTGTTAACTGCTTCTAAAAAAAAATCTTGATTTTAAATTGATAATGGACTAATGCATGAATTTTGTGTGTAAAAAATTGCAAGTTTTGTTGTAAATAATTAAATATTGTAATTGATTTGTTAATAAATTGTATTTATTCTGCAAACTTTCTGGCAAGTAACAATTGCAAGTGTTCTGCATTCTTAAAGGCCCACAAATTATTACTTTTTAACAATAGTAAACATACCCTGCATCTCGAGGTAAGGAGGACTCCAAAAGATAAGTATGATATTTCATAAATCTCTCATTCCGAGATCCAGATAAAAGACTAGGGAGACTATTAAATATCTCCAGGTATTATAAAAAGGGTTTTCATAAAATTCTTTATATTTACAGTAATAAACTTAAGTTTAAGATTATTCTATCAGGAAATGGAAGTCTATTGCTATCATTTTATTAACTTATGCTTGTATGTAGAATGTAGTCCAAAAGAGAATTAAGTTTTGCTTATTTCTTCCTAGATATTCGTCAGCAGTTAAATGAGCAGTTAAAATGCTTGGACGTACGAGTGGAAACACAAGTAAGCCTGGTATCGGAGATCCAAGACTATTTCCGGCGAAGAGCAGAAGTAGAGTTGGAGTACTCGAAATCTTTAGAGAAACTGGCTAAAGGTCTTGTACTTAGACATAAAACTGAAAAACAGAAGTAAGTTTCTGATTTTGAATTCTTTTTTGTGTATTTCTATTCTCTATTTCTGATGTTTTTTTTTCTGATTTCATGTATCATATGAAGTAGAAATAAGTCTCTGGTTAAATTTTTACTTAATTTTATCCAAACTTCTTTCTGAAGAGTGCAAAATTATAAACGTTTAGAAATTAGCGTTCTTTATTTAACGAAAAATGTCTTTTTTATTTTTGATTTGCTTGACATTTTAGATTTAAAATTTTCATGAGCAGTGAATTAATACTGCAATGATGATGCCATCTAATGAGATGCATGGTTCAATGCTTACTATTGTTGAAACTGAACTTGTTGTTCTAGTAATCTACTATGATTGGTAATAGTCAAACCTGGCAGCAATTTCTGTTAACCTGTTGCTTAAATACTCGCACCAAAAACGTACTTGTGATCCATGTCCAGATTGGAGATATTTTTTGTGTTTTACACGTTGCTACACCATTTGCCTTTCCAGCCTGATATAAATCTGCTGCAGTGATGAGTATGCATGTCTTGAAGGATGTGTGAGACTACACTATGGATAGGCATGTTTGATCTTTTTTTGAGCTGAAATTAGGGGCCACTGTGACATGGTAATTTTGATTGATTAGAGGGAGTTATGCTCTTGTCTCTTGTCCTTAATTTGGCACCTTTGATAAATAATTAATGAGCACTCTAAAGAAGGGCTTTAAAGGTACTATAAAGATCTGTTAAAATGATTATCATTTTCTGTTTTAAATTGAATCATCGTCAGACCCCAAAACCATTGCTTACTAGCCCCATGCTTAAAAGAATCCTAGCTAGGGTTTTCAGTGCCAGGGACAACTCATGATTTTGCACCCCCTTCTGTTTGCCAAGAATGAAAGCATTTCATTCTGAAATTTCAGCATGAGTTTGGTGCCCCTGGATGCTGCACCCCGGGACAGATGTTTTCCCTTTCTCTCCCTTTTTTATCATCATTATATCAGCAAATCGCAGAAATTATGCTGTATATTTTTTACCATTGTTAGCAGAAGGTACATCATACCATGCAGATGGATTTATATTCAGATCCCAAATAAACTTTTGACCAAGAATGCAGTCATAATTTGAGATATATATATATATATGTAAAAAAAATTTTTTTTTTCCTGTAATGTGTGGCAGATGGCAGATAAATCCATATTTTTTCAAAAGAAAGGGATTCAGAATGAAATGAAAATCATCATACTGCTATCTCAAGTAAATAAAAACTTTTAAGTCTAAATGTTAGACATGTAGCATGTAACATTACAGTATTAAAAAACTCCAGTCTTCTGGGTCATTCATTCTTCTTATTAAACAAAGTTTGTTGTTATTATTAATCTCACTTGCCTGATGCAATTAGAACAAGCCCATGAAATTATTCTTGTGGGCAAGAAGAACAAATTGCATCTGTCATTGACCAGAGCCTTGAGCATCATACGGGTGGCAGACCAGCTTAATTATACTCACTTTGTCCCAATTTTGAGGAAGAACACCCCAAAGGAAAGATCAGAGGGTCCCCTACTACCAAGCTCTTGAGAGGATTTTTGGCTCACTGCACATTTTGTGTGCCTTCATGTTGCATAGACACTATACATTTACAAACATCCATGCCTTCCTCGGGATTCAAACCTGGGCCCTTCAGTGTGACTGTCAATGCTGCTAACCACTTTCCCATTTGGGCAGCTTTTAGGCCAAGTAAAATTCAGCTTTGTTGTTCATTTTATGATGTGTTTATTTATTTAATTATGTATATATATATTTAGTTTTATTAATATAAAAGTAACATGCGTATTTGTGAAAAACTGTTGAATTCATTTAAATGAATGTCGACAAGTTGTACATCAGATAATTTACAAGGTGCTTACAATGTTCAGCAAATGTCTATGGCATTAAACAGAAAACTTATCAGCTATCATATATAAATGTACTATTCTTCATTTAATCCACAAATCATTCCTTGGCCATAACATTACTCTTTTATTTAAAAAAAAAAGAGAACATGATGTTTTTGACATTTAAAAGAAATTTTTAATAACTTGGTTGAACATAACCATATAATTAAGAAGTTGATATTTATCCCTAATGTGAGCTTTCAATAAAAAGTCTTAGTGTTTAATTTCATCAAAATATTCACTTAATTTATTTCATTGCTAATTTTGCATCTTAATAAAGTGTTAATGCTTGATTCAGCCATTCTACTTCTTTGTTCAGACCATGTGATATTCATTATTGAGAATAATTCTTTTTTTTTTTCCCTCTCTTTGAAATGAAATGAAAAATTGTATTCATTTTTCTTCACATCTTTCATTTTTCCATTTCATCACATCTCTAATGTTTATCATTAGCTGACCAGGAAGCTTTTGGAGTCACTACTTCATCAAAAAGTTGATCCATGTTTATAGTATTATTTGCAACAGTTTGATTAATTTTTTTTTCATCTAAAGCTTCATTTTTTGTACATGTTAATTCACCATTCTTTATCCAAATAAAAGATTCTGCTCCACCAAAATTGTTTTCTCGAAATTCCATAGTTTTTATAGCTGACATTAAATTGTTTGTGAGTATTTCTGCAGTTTCATGAGGAACTGATTGGAGTATAAAAGTTTAGCTTTTGTGCAATCTGGTTTAACAGCCTACTACAAAAGACCACACAACAGTTGGTACAATTTAAAATTTTTTTTCACTAATTAACAGATTGATACCATCATAAACTTGTTTTATTTAAATCTTCTCAAAGCTGCTGAAACAACAGTGGCTGAATCTTAATAACAATGACAGCTTCACATTTTGTTCTGGCTAATTAAAACTTTGTTTCAAGGAGCTTCAAAATAAGTTTTGGTGAACAATAGGCTGATTTAAAGCTGAGACTGTGAATAGTAACATGAAATGCAAAAATTGCTTTCTTAGCTGCTATTAAGAATTCATCGTTGCAAATCAGTACCTTTAAAATATAGTATATTTGAAAAAGTTCCTATCATGGTTTGCATTATGTTTCGCACATTTCAAGAGATTTATAATTTCCAAACATCCACCACGAGCTACTAAAATTCAGAAAAACACAATTTATATTTCATTACATTAAAATAACATACAAATTACATTCTTTTTGACAGTACTCTGACAAACTGTTTTAAAAAATGTGTAATACTTTAATTTCTGAGTAAAATATTTTTTTGGGAGGGAGGAATTTTGGATATCAAATTAACTTAATGTACAAAATAATCGAAAATGCCGACTCCCAATTTGAATTGAACTAAGTTACGACATGTGCAATAATAATGATGTGGCCAATGTTGCCAACTCTTATTGGAATAAAATATCTAAAAAATGAAATAAAAATACTTCAATTTCATAAGCTACATGATGTTATAAATTCTATGAAAAAATATCTGGATGGAAAAATAAAACATTTAATTTCAGAAGGTCACACGGGGAAAACATCTAGACAAGATTAAAAGTACTTAGATCTGGATTCAAAATATTTACATTGGTAACAGTGTGTGTAACAGACGAGATATTTTTAATTGTCATGTTGCTGTTTTACCTAGGCTACCCTATTTCTACTTTGTGTGTATTCCAGCTTACTAGCAGCTCAGTGGTAAAGTCACTGAACACTGGAGGTTTGGTCTGATGTTCGGACCTCAGTGAACAGGCTGACTGCATGGGCATTTTCTTGGCTTTCTTCATGTGTAACATGTATACAAGCCGATTTCCCTTAGGAAATCCTCTACTAAGACATTCCTAGCCTTAGACAGACAACCCTCAAATGCTCTACCATAATCAAAAAACTAATCGTGTCTATTTGGCACTTTGAAAATTTTATCTGTAATTGGGATAAAACAACAAACTAGCCAGGACACAGGAAACCGCATCATCAAATTAGGGCAATCCCAGTCAAAATATGACATTTGATAAGCTTATACATAAGGTGTGTCATATTCAAAATTGGGTTTATTGTTTTTTTACTTCATTGAGGGGTAAAATTTCTAAGAAAATAATTTCAGTGTTAGTTTCATCAGCTTATCATAGAAAAAAAAATTAAGTTTTTTCTACTGGATTGGTTATTTTTGCTACTAATTGGCACTGCTGGCTCAGAGTATGGTTGCAATCTCAGGAGAAGTTACCCTTTAATAAAATCTTGATACCTTTGAAGAAAATATTAGTGCCAAATAAACAACATAATTGAAAACACCTCATTAAAACATACTCTCTGAGCTTGCATAGCCTGCTTTTAATCCAGTGAAAGCTGTTCCTCTATTAGAAATTATCTGACAAGGGCTTCCAAAAACGGCTTTCTGATTCTCTAACTTCGCTATCACCTCGGCTGAGGTCGTAGATTTTGTTGGATAAATCCAAGTAAATTTGGTAAACGCGTCGACCACTACTAATATGTGCTTGTAGTTTTTATGGGTACTTTCCAGAGGACCCAAGTGATCTATGTGATAGGTATGCAAAGGAATGTCCTCCTTGAATCGCGGATGTAAAAATCCTTCTTTTTTCCCTGTTTTGCGATTTATTAAGATACAATGAACGCAACTGGAGATAACGTTTTCTATCTTCTGCCGAAGTTTGGGAATGAAATAATATTCATTCAGGTGTTTCTCTGTATGCTTGATACCGGTGTGCTCTTTCTCGTGAGCGTCTTTTATAATTTCAGTCTGCATACTTTCCGGTACAACTATTAATTCATTGCCGTCAATAAACTTGTATAGTATGCCATTTCTATTACAGTAATTTTCATAACTTGAGGTTTTCAATAATTCTTTAATGGCTTTTACTTCAGTGTCATTTTCTTGGGCAAGTTTTAATTTAGGTAGGATATTCTCAACAGAAACACATAAAACGTTTAGAGGAGCTCTACTTAGAGCATCTACATGTGGCATTCTAACACCTTTACGATGTTCTATAACATAATCGAATTCCTGTAACAACAAAGCCCAACGAGCAACACGCGTCGCTAAATCTCTTTTCTCCATCGTCCTTTGAAATGCTGAACAGTCCGTCACTATCTTAAATGAAATTCCCAAAAGGTAAACACGGAACTTTTTCAGTGCTTCTACGATCGCGAGGACCTCCAACTCGTAACTTGAATATTTTTTCTCTGCATCAGATGTTTTCCTGCTCATAAAATAAGTGGGGTGAAAACTGCTGTCATTTGGGGGTTTCTGCATTAGAATCGCCCCGTATCCTTCTATGCTGGCATCTGTGTGTAGTTCAGTTTCATAATGAGGGTTATAAATTGCAAGTACAGGCTTCTCAGCTAGCGCTGATTTCAAACGATTGAATGCAATCCTTTGTTCTTCACCGAATTCGAACTTATTACCCTTTTTTAGCAGGTCGCTAAGTGGCTTGGCAATTATAGAGTACTTAGGAATAAATTTTCTGAAATACCCTGTCAATCCAAGAAAACTCTGAATCTGTTTTAAATTAGATGGTTTCGGGAAATTCATAACGGCTTGCGTCTTCAAGGTGGATGGGAAAATTTTACCCTCTTCTATGACATGGCCTAAAAAGTCAATTCGTTTCTTTAAGAACTGGGATTTTTTAAAATTTATTTCCAACCCGTATTCCCTTGCTAGATTTAAAACTTGACTCAGCCTCTCGATTCCTTCTTCGTATGAAGCGGACAAAATGATGATATCGTCCATGTACGGCAAAACGATTCCATCGTTAACTAACGGTCGAAAAATGGTATTTATGAATCTCTGGAATACAGCTGGTGAGTTACAGAGTCCAAACGGCACTTTCAAAAACTGGTACTGCCCTTCATGCGTAACAAATGATGTGTACTTCCGACTTTCCTTTTCGACGTCCACGTGAAAAAAGCCATTTTTGAGATCAATAGTGCTGAAAACACGTGCTTCTTGAAGGCGGTCTAGGATATCCTCAATCAGGGGAAGAGGAAATCTATCCTTTACGACAACTTTGTTTAAACGACGATAATCAACGCAAACCCTTGGTGTCCCGTCTTTTTTTTTAACGATGACCAATGGGCTGGAATATTCCGAAGAACTTTGTTCTATAATTCCTGACTTTAGCCATTCAGATATTTGGGTTTCAACAATTTTCTTTTCCGAAAACGGTAATCTACGCGGTTGATGCGATACTGGCTCGTCATTTTTAACACAAATTTTTAATTGTATGTCCGTAGATTTGGTCTTACGTGGCATATAGTTCGAAACTAACTGTTGAACAGTCTTTTTAAAGCAGTTTGGAACACTAGGTGCAATGTTTATTTCGTTTTCGTTACTGGCTAGGTCAACAGGTAAAACAGACACAATATTTACTTCCTCCACATCCTGTGACTTATTTTTTATGGTAACCCCATTTTCGTTTATTAGTATTTCACCTTTCAATATTACGTTTAAGCCTAAAATGGCCTCATGTGTCATCACATTGTTGTCTACAACATAAATATCTGCAGTACACTGGAAATCATTAATTTTAATATTACCTTTAAAGAAGCCTAGAGGTTTTACTTGACATTTACCGAACCCACTCAGCGTTGAGCTTACGGGCACTAGCCCTTCGATATTCAGCTTATCAAAAATAGATCTACGTAACAAAGTAGTTTGACTTCCTGTGTCTATTAACGCTGTTACATATACATCATTAATTTTTACTTCTTTAGTCAACTTCGAGACTACTTCAATATTCACGTTTGCTACTTCTGGTTTCGAGTTCGTATTTGAGCATTCGAAACTTCGGTGCCCAAATTCTTTACATTTAAAACACTTGACGCCCTTATCTTTATGAACACATTGTTTAGAAATATGACCGCTTTCACCGCAGTTGAAACAGGTTGTATTACGTTTAATCTCAGGAATTGTTCCTCGACTATCGGTTACGTTACGCTTTGTTTGGTTAGCAGAATTTTTTGAGTCATATTTATTTCTAGATTCATATTTTTGTTTACTTTCAAATTTTGTTTTTGACGTTCGCAACTTTTCCTCATCATCACATATCTGTTGATAAAGCTTCAATTTATTCTTAAAATCAGTTAATGTTTGTGACCCATACAAGCAAGATTTTTTAAACGCGGAGCCTGGTATACCATCTATAACATATCGTATTAAAGCAACATCTTCAATTTGACCATTTTTAGCAATTCTCTTCATATTTAAAAAAAACTCATCAAACGTTTCATTGCTCTTCATTTTTTGTTTTGATAATAACTCATGCAGTTCGGCCGAATTGCAGCTGGAACTGAATTCATCAAGAATAGCATTCTTAAATAACTGCCATGAGTTCAACTTTGGTTCACTAAGAACAAATAATTTTGCTTTGCCTGTCATCAGACGTTTAGCAAAAATCAATTTCTGCAAATCATTTAATTGAAGAACAGAAGCTGCATCTTCAAAACTTTCGACCCAACTACTGACATTTTCGTGGCTTTGGCCATCGAATTGAGCAACAAAAGATTTGATGTCTTCAATAGTAACATTTATATTACAATTATGAAATACATTCGACTTGTTTTCAATTGTACTAAGAGTATTATCATTAGCACATTGGGAAGGAAGTTGTCTCACTGTGGCACCAGAATTGTTTCTTAGTTTCGTTTCATCTTGAACATTATCATTTATTTCATTTTTATCCCCACCGTCCTCACCCTCTAAGTCACTTTCATTTTCACTTTCTTCTAAAATTACGTTATTTTTAAGCAATTCTAAATTATTCAGATAAGAAACAATTCGGGTTGCTAAGTCATCTTGTGTGCCAGAGCTATCAATGCATAAAACATTGGCAATGGAAATTAATTCATAAGCCTGAAAATCTTGTTTGACGTTTTCTAGTTTTTTATTAAATTCTTTACTATTCTCTGCTAAAGAGAAACCACTAAATTGTCTTAATCTTTTTCGATTATTTCTGTCGCCTACATCGTTAAATATTATTTTGTGTAATAATTTTATATTACATGTTTTTTCCTTTTTCAGGACATCTTCCATTCCCGGCACATCAATTAGAAACATAATTAATAAAATTGAGAAAATCACTCACTTCATATAATGGTAATCCACGATGTTCCAGAAGCAGAGACAAAACAAAGTGCTTCCATACCATCCAATAGATGACAAATGGTGTGAGTACAAACAGATTATGTCCGATGTATTTTTGGCCACAATTCAAGTCTTGACACTTGACATCGAGTATTATTAAAAATTATTCCACAGTTTTTAATAGAGCTGCACACTATTTAATCACTACTACGCAGTTTCGGTTCAGGTAAATCGGCATACATTCCTATGAGTTTGACGAGGTTTCTGTTCGGAACACCGCTCATTATACATCGTAAAATAGTCCAGCACAGCAACAGTAAATCTTCAAAACCGGTAGTAATTCAGGAAATCAGCTAAAATTACAGTTCCTTCGAGTGCTAAATCCCACTTCTGAGAAAATTTTGTGGGCATAAAACGATGAACAAATTAGCTAACGAAAGACATTTTAATTAGACAAACGATTATTACATATATTTAACATTTACGAGAATTAAAAAGTGATTCGTCAAAGTTTTAAACAGAAGCAGCGTCTCTGCTAACACGTCCATTCGTCTACTATCTCCAAAAGAAAAAGGTAATTCCCCTTATTTTCGCTTGGCGCCTACGCAGCTCGTAGTAGTAGAGAAAATGACGTCACAGCATCTGGATTTCATCAAGGCTCCAAATGATCGGCACTACAATATTTTATACATATATATATAATTAGTCTTATTTTAATTACTAAAAATATTTAATGATCTGAAATGTCAAGAAATGTGATATCTAGAATTATAATAGAAATTTAAAAATAGTTTCATTTTACTAATAAATATCATTTGTCTATTAGGAGGAAATTTTGTCAAAGAAATAATTATATCAGCAAATCGCAGAAATTATGCTGTATATTTTTTACCATTGTTGGCAGAAGGTACATCATGCCATGCAGATGGATTTATATTCAGATCCCCCCAAAAAACAGGGCACTTATGAAATGCAAACAGTTAAAAATTCAACATGGTATGGAAAAAATGGCTTTGAGGACCTTGGTTAGGGCTAGTCTTGATTAAAACTAGGCATTTAAAATATGACCTCCTTTTTCTTTTCTTTTCTTTTTTTTTTTTTTTTTTTTTGTGACTACAACAGAATGAGTGAGTGATCTTTGATATTTTGGCTGTCGCATGTTGTCTGCATTGTTGTGGGAGGTTATTCCATGTGTTACCTATGTGTATGGTGAATAAGTAGAAAGTCCTTTAATCCATGGAACAAAGGATTATCATTGAATTTTTTAAGTGTTTACATTCCACAAATTAAGTGACTTTGGTTCACATGTTTAGTGAACTGAGAGTTATTCCTATCAATCATGTATGGCACATGTGAATTTTGTCATTGAGTGTAATGTCTTAGTTCATGGAATAAAGGAGCAGCATTAAATTTTTAGTTCAGAAAGGTAATCTCAAGTATATAGGCTTTGACTAGGCTTTGCAGACAATGTGGAGAATAATGTCTGTTATTTGTAGCAAAGTGAACATGTCTCCACATCCCCATTATAGCCAAGATTTAGCCCCTGTATTCCCTATGTTATCATTTTGAGAGTGAATATGCATCCAACCAAGCATATTCATTGTTGAAACTAGCATTGTAATACAGAAGGTTGTTTTGAAAATTGAATGTTTTGCAAGTATGTAACTAGTTCACTTTTCAATAATTCCATTCGTCTAGGTATTATTTGAATGCCTTAAGTAGTCAGGTAAGATACTGTCACTGTTGCTGCTGAAAGCTTGCTTACAGCAAACATACCTTATATTTCATCCATGACTATGCATGACCTAAATTTAACTTCAGCAACAATGAAGAACTGTAAATATGTTATGAAATTACTGGTTATAATGTTCTGTTTCTGTAACAGGAGGGATCAGTGGCATTTGTTTTCTTCTTATGCATGCTGGCAGCACTTGATCTCTACCACACGTCGACAGAGCAGAGATCATGCAGCCATTAGTGAAATTTATGCAAACACTATCATTAATAGAATGACATGTATAATGGAGGATGTGCAGCGTATTTACAGAAGGGTATGTATATTTCTCGTGATTCTGTTATTATGTGCAGTTTTATATAGCAATACTTTAGATATTTTTCTCTTCTATTTATTGTATTGTTACTATTGTTGTATTAATACAGTGAAATTGTGATTTCTCAATTTTGTGAGTATCACAAATGAAGTTTCACTGTAATCTGTAAAAATATGTGGTATCTGAATTGTAGGTTAATGAAAAAGGAGTCTACTGGTGAGTTAATTAATGTTAAGATCCAAATGTTATGTGAAGTTTTTTGTCTGTTATTGGTATTGAATTCAGAAATGTATGAATCTGTGTATGTGCATATATGTGTGTGTATGTGTATACACACTTGTATACACTGACAAGCCAAAACATTATGACCATCCCCACATTTTTCTATGAACTCATCTGGATGATGTGGAGGGCACGTGATTAAGTGAGAATGATATTTAAAAGAATTCTGAAGAAGGTAAGGTATCATTCTTGCACTTACCTTTGCAAGTGATGAGAACGGCTGCTAATCTAAGCGAATTTGATTGTAATGAAGACTTGGAACAAGTATCTCTGAAATTGTACTACTGGTAGGTTGTTCGTGATCTGCAGTTGCTAATTCATACAGAGTGGATAAATGATGATGAAACCAGCTGTAGATGCCAAGGTGTTGGACATCCACATAAAAAAATGGCATGAAAGACTGTCCTGCTTGGTACAGCAAAATTGGCACCAGACGGTGGCTCAGCTGACAGTCCAATAAAATGCAGGTTCAAGTGCAAGTGTTTCAGAACACACGGTTCAGCCGACACTGTTCGATATGGACGACGCAGCAGACATTCTACTCGTGTGCCTCTATTGACCAAGCGTCATTATTAGTTATGCCTACAGTAGGCCCTGGAAACATCGAGACTGGACTATGGATAAGTGGAAGACAGTTGTCTAGTCGGATGAATCATGATTTCTCATTCCTTCATCACATCGATGGTTTTGTTAGGGTAATACCATCTTCCAGACCCCTCCAGACTTGCTCCCCCTCCCTGTACAGCAGGTCATACAGAGGTTGGTGGTGGCTTTATTATGCTTAAGGGTTATTCGCATAGGTAGTTTCAGGACATTAGTAGTGGTAGAATAGACTATGAAAGCTGCAAATCAATTACACCTTTACATGGCGTCTGTCTCTCCAACTGGAAATGGAATCTCCAGCAGAACAACGCTCCATATCACAATGCTCGAATTGTGTTGGAGTGGTTCCAGAAGCAAAGGGATGAATTTCAATTAATGTCCTAGCACCTAATTTGTTGGATCTTAACCTGATGGAGCACTTTTGAAATGTCATGCAGCGACAGTTCAGAGCTCAAATACTATGTCGGAATATCTCGACTTTGCGTGACCGCTACTTAGGCAACTTGTCGCTGATCATCTACCAAGAACTTGTAGTGTCCATGCAAAGGTGAGTTGCAGCTGTTTTGCAGTCCAAAGATCGCATAATGCATTATTGAGTAGGTGGTCACAATGTTTTGGCTCTTCAGTGTATATATGTATGTATACATGAACAGATACATTTCTGAATCCGGTCTCACTAATTCGAGAATATTGTAAATTGTAAATAATATAATAATTAATAATAACCCATTACAGTAGGATTTGCACTGTGTGATGTATATAAGAAAAAATTATGTTGTTTAATGATGCTGGAGAATTTGGATATTTTATGTCATAAAAGTTAACTTTTACTTTTCAGTGCAGAGAAGTTGGTATTGAAATTCATGATGAACTTCTGAAAGTTTTACATGAATTACATACTGTAAGTATGTGAATTTTTAATTCACTTTTTCTCATCCATTGGTTTTCTTTTTTTTTTCTTAATGTATATTTTTTATAAAATAAACAATTTTTCTAACAATTATGAAGTGATCACTTTTGTGTCTGTGATTTTTGGCTAAGTGTGTTAAATTTTTCACATGATTTTTGACTTTTTTGTATTAACTATGATATCTTTGGTAAAACTATATTATTTATGGTTTTTATGTATTCAAATATTTGTTATTTTTTAGACTATGAAAACTTATTATACTTACCATACTGAAGAAAAGCAAGCGGAGGGTAAGCTAATGTATGTAGAAGCTCAAAAAAGCAAACTAGAACAATCTATTCCCAAAGAAAAATTACAGAGGTCAAAAAAGTTTCGGCTAATTGAAAAAGAAATCCAAAAGGTAAATATTTTATTAAATTCTGAATGAATTTTTCTTTCTCAATTTTTAAATATAATTTAGTTTTTCGATTAAAGGGTTACTTCAGCCAAAACATCAGTGCTATTAAGTAATAATAATATGGATAAGATAATAATGCAGAAATGTTCTTGGAAGTAAGCTAAAAGGATTACTTCAGTGAAAATGTCAATAAAGGGCCGTGAAAGAACAATATTGTTTCATACATTACTTTCAAAAATTAACTGCTTCATAGTATATTGTAAGCATTATTTTAATATGCATAATTGGAGCTAGAATTGACATGTCTGCTAACACCAGACTTGCCTTACAACTGATCCTCATTAAAACATTCACTGCCGAGGCGGAGGCGCATGATCGGCGTTACTGCTGAAGAGCCAATCATGCTCTGTCACGTAGTGTGGGGTGATGGTCAAGTGCCAGTCACTCGTTAGCACAGGAAAAGCAACATCTCATTGTTTATTTTAAAGTTCAGTTGGCATTACATTTTGTAAATGTATGTGGCTTGGAATGAAAACGAAGTTTTATTTCATGCAAAGATCATACACGAATAACATTCTGAAACATATTTTGCAATAATATCATTGTAACTATCATGTAATAAATTCATTTGTATGTATATATTTGTTTGTGATATAGTTTTAATTAAAAATAATGCATATTGTTACTTATTTTGATTCATTTTTAAATGCCATGTGCCAGCACGTAATGCGGCCTTGCAGAAATAATTTTACCTCTAGTGCTGATCATGCACTGGCACGTAGTCATAAAATTCTATGCTTAAAGGCTTAGCAATCAATGTGGTACACATAATAATTTTTTATTACCTCTTTTAAATCATATTTCCTATAATATAAGTAGTTGGCATGGCTGTACAATCTATATTTATCACACAGCATCTAATTATCAACACAACCCCACCCAGACCAGCAGCAAAAGTGTTAAATGATTTAGAGTGTACTGGTATTTCCAGTTATGAGTTAACAAGAGTCTGGTATTATCTTTCATCACTACGTCCCTGTTCTGGATGTGAATAATTTGCATGTCTGCTGCCTTCCTTGGATGTGATAGCCAGTTCTCGTTCTCCTTCTCCTTCTCCAAAACTGAACTCTGATTTCTTGTCACCAGTTAGACCATGGCAGGTATGTAACCTACTATCGACAGTTGATAAGGCCTTGTAACCACCCCGAAGTTACACACAGTCACCTGATTGTACACATATGAGATGTGATTATTTTTGGTGTAATAAAAGATAATAATAATAATAATAATAATAATAATATTCATCTTATGTACCTGGAGGATGGAACTGATGTGGTTGAGATAGTGGACTGAGTTCCAGCCCACAGTAATTCTAAATATGCATGTATGTACAATAAAGTTACCTTCTAGTGATAATTTAATTTGTAATAGTAATTTACATTTAAATCATGTTCCTAAGCTGTTTTAAATTTAGAAGTTTGTCTAGAAAAATAATAAAATATTATATGTGACAATTTTTTGTAATTGTTTGCTTTTCCAAACATTAATATTTAGAACTTGCAATGAATAGTTTTGAATGCATAATAATTGTCATTTGTTTTTTAGCGTCGACTGAAGTATAATGATGCCAAGCTGAAAGCATTAAAAGCTAGAAATGATTATTTATTATGCATGGATGCAAGTAATGCAGCCATTCACAAATATTTTGTGGATGATTTATCTGATATTATTGATGTAAGTTCAGAAATTTTTATTTCTCCTATCTCAGAATTAGAATTTCATATTCTGGCAGTTGATATTCAATTTTTAAATTTAATAATTTATGTAAGAAAATTGCTTGGAACTTTTAAGGTATTTATAAATAGCAGTTGTTCTATTATTACTGCTAAAATTGTGTATGCTTTAAAATTTTCTCTTAATTTGTTGCTGTGTGCTAATTATTTAAGTGTCTAACTCATTTCAGTTTCATAAAATGTAGTTCAATGTTATGTGCTAATACCAAAATAAAATATATGTATATTTATTTATATAAGAATATAATATGTTTTAAATGAGAAGTTAAGCGAGAAGGATTATAGTTGCTGTATCAGTTTTTATTGTTATCTCTGCAACAGATATTAATCTATTTTTTAAAATTAAAAAATTCATTAGAAAAGAAGAGTACCACCAGATTTCATAGTTTTGAATATATAAGTATTTAAAAAAGCAGTCTAATTATTTGGTGCCAGTGAAAATATTGCAGAGAAAACAATACAAAGTGAAAACATCGTTGTACAAAATGTCGCAATTCTAAAACTTCATGGTACAAAATATTCTCGCCAAAAAAAAGGAGTTAAAACATTTTAGTTTAACAACATCATCATCAAAATTATCATGATAAAAACTAAAGCACTTATAAAGCATCGCATGACCATAACATCGCAAATATGCATTTTCCGGGGTTTAAAAACTGTAAATACATATTCACATAATGATTTGTGAGCACAAGCAGGAAAGGGGAATATTTTTACTTTTATATTTCATGTTTTAAATTAAACTTTTGCTGAAAAAGTAAAAAAAGAAACTTAAGTGTTTAAAAACTGAAAATGAGCAGAAATTTAATGCAACTTTTAGTACTTTAAAAGAATTTTAAACATACATAGTTAACTAACAAAGTTCATTAAAAAATAAATTTTTTTATAAAATTTTGCTGCTAATTTTTCATGAAAAGTATAGTCTAAAAAAGATTAGAAAAAGGAAGATAAATTATTATGCGAATATGCACTTACAACTTTTAAAGCCTGGAAAACGCATATCTGCTTTGTTATTGTCTTACGATTATTTGCAAGTTGTTTATTTTTTACCGCGTCTGCAGTATTTTTGCTGGGATGTTTTTGGCTGGAATTAGTCATTTACAGTTAGGTTTTCAGACCATGGTCTTTAAAATCAGGTATAGTAATCTCAGATTACAGGGATTTTGTTGAAATGACACCTTTTGCTGTATGAAACTGGTATTTTTTTTTAATTGGCCATCAGGAAAAATGCTTCTGTTTTCAAAATAATATGGGAGGGGCAGTTCATGCAATAGGAAATTCCTTGAGGTATCATTATAGTATTTGAGGACTATATATAAATCTCCTGAATAATGGAAGTTTCTTAAAATTCCTGAAAATTTATTTATACATGTAAAATTTTTACAAATTTCTAAAAAATGTTATATTGCAAAATAAAGAAAAGAGACTTCAAATGAATTTTATATATTTTTATTAAAATGTATCTAGTTGCCAAAACTCATAATTTGAATGCTTCCTTTATTTAATTATCACATTATTATTTTTTAAGACACTCTGTGTACATAGTGAATCTACCTACAAGGCTCATCAGAAAGGCATGCATACTTTAATAAAAGAAAATTCTTTATTATGTGTTAGTAACAATCATATATGTCATTGGTTTAGTACAATCTTCCAGCACCTGCACATTTACTTAGGATACTCAAAGTGTCAGTGGCTAGACACTTTGCAAAATGGCAAGCAGTTGCTTGAGCGACATCAATCGATGTTCAATGGGGTTTGATGCGCATGTTGCTGTAATTTCTAGGAGGATGAACTTCAGCATAACTGATTTTCTATGGTACACAACGTCATTTATGGCCACACGACCCAGGGCTATTTTGGTTTACTGTCATATGTCATACATATTTCGGTCATGAGGAGTATTGACCTTTGTTAAGCGAACACTATACTAAGATAATTCAGTTCAGTTTCGAAATGAATATGCAATTTTGTTCAGAACCAAACAAGTGTTTCTTCATAAATCTTCCATGGCAGTTTGAGCAGTGTCATTACTAGTGCAAAGCTCATCAGCTATCATTCAAGTGGGAAAGTTGTTAAACTTCTTCAGTGTTCTTATTGGTTTGAGACTGAAAAAGGCAATCTCTTTAAGTTGCTAAGCATTAACATGAAAAACTTTGAATCATGTTAATGCTTGATCCCCATATACTTTACACAGTATTTCAAATATCTCAATTTTTGTTTTCTTTTTTCAGCATCACAGCAAAACTTTAATGCTATTCTTTGCTCAGCTTTTGAATTTATGGCAGCAGATATTCACTAAATTGCAGTAACGATTTACTGCTTAAAATTTCTATCCATAAAGAGATGATATTTTAGGAAAAGCAAGATGGTATAATAATAAAAACTGTCAATTTTCATTTGACAATTATTAAGACCAAATTTAACATATAATTCTTTCCCCTCCTTCTGCAAGTCTTGTATATTTGCGTTCCTTTTACCAACATATAAAAGTGGATAGTAATTAAGTTGTGTTTTGAATGGTGTATTTAAGAACACATTATTAGATTTCAACCTAAAAAATGTTAGCATCTGTATTTAAACATTAAGAACATTAGATCTTTTTATATGAAATATTCTACACTGATGCTTAATGCTTCATTACAGAAGGGGTTAATTTGTATCATAGTACTGACTTAATCCCATTTACTAAAAATTTGAGTAATATTTTCCCAATGTTAAATCCTAGATGACAGTTTATGCTTTGTTTATTCAGTGTAATAAGTATGATGTATAAACGTACTGTTTTCATCATTGTTATGATGTATTTTGCAAATACTCTAAAGCTTCTTAAAGCACCACAGATTGTTAATTTTTTGTTTGAATTAGCTTAAATATCATATTGCATAGTTTGTTAATATATGTAATTGTTTATTAATGAAAGTTCACATTTTCAGTGCATGGACTTTGGATTCCACACATCTCTCGCTCATACTCTCATGGTTTCCATTAATGCTGAAGAGTGCCTTAAAAAGTCCCAACAAGCAAGCATTGATGGGATGAATAAGTGCATTACTAATCTAGATTCAAGAGTTGACAAGCAGCGATTTTTAGAGTACAATAACTCTGCTTTCATGGTGCCAAAGAAATTTGAATTTCAACCTCATAAAGGCGATGAGGTGAAGTATTTTGTATTTCTATTTTCTAGCTGTATAAATATATGTAAATGATTAAAGTTTAAGTTATGGTAAACTGAGGCCCATAAATATATTATTTGTTAAATGTAATATTATTAAAGCTTCAAATTTAATTTGTGAAGAATTAAAAATATTCCTCCCATGTGCTATTTACTTAGCAGACTGAGTCATATGGTGATCCCAATTTTAATTCTAGCTAAAGGCTTAAAAATTTTTTCAAGTATTTTTTGCATATAAATCCCTTTTTAGCCCTACTAGCTGGTGTCCAGATTAAAAATTGTAGGTGATAATTTGGTTAGGACTGTGTTTTGGTCTAGTATGACTTGGGACTTCTGGGCAGTAGCACTTAATTTGGGAAGGGTAAAGAATTAAAGGCATTTCTGCCATATGCCTTAAAGTGCTGTGGTTTAGCACACTGAACTGATGATTCAGAAATCCAACATTCAATTACAGGTGAGGGTACATTGTATTTTTCAAGTGTATTTTGCTCTCAAACACTGCTGGATTCCCATCTTTCAAATTAAAAAGTGAGGTATAAAAATATGATGCAAACCACTTTCTAGTGTGGACTTACCTAGGCCAATCCAAATAGTTAGCAAACTTTTTAATTTGAAATTAAAAAGTTGGCATTATTAGATTGATAGATTAAGACTAAGCATAAACTTAATTAAAAAAAAAAAAACTTTAAACAAAACTCATTCCTTTTCCTGTGTCACATTTTGGCTTGGAATGAGGAAAATTAAAGGCATTACTTTCTTGTGGTGCAATAGGTAAACACACTGAGCCATGTTTTCAGAGATTCTGTACTTGATTTAGGAGGAGAATATGATTGATATTTCAAGGGAACCCTTTTTTCTTTGCAGTGTGAAGGTGCCAGCATTTTTGTCTGGTTTGGCCAAAGTTCATGAAGGTAGAAACTTATGGAAGTGTCTTGGAGCTGCACATTTATGAAAATCAGTTATTTTATTTTGAACCTTAATGCTCGGGCACTGTTTTGAATTATACTCTCATGTCCATAAATTAAGGATAATTCGGAGTCACGCAGAAATCGAACTCTAAAATAAATGTATCACCTGTAAAATCACTACACACATCTTCAAGAATCATATGCAAATTTCAGGAAGTAACCAGATGACACCGATGGTACGTCACAATGACGAGAGTGATATATAAGGAATACAGGCAAAGAAGTAAAATTGTTCGCAGGCGCTTTATAAGCATTTCAGTGCAATAACCGAATAGTTATGACACAAAGGACGCATTTGGATGATTTTTTACGTGCTAGAAGTATCGGCCATCTGGAATGTGGGCATACCAACTGGAAGTATCAGACGAACTTGGAATTGCCCAGAGTGTCATCTCCAGGCTTTGGCAATGATTCCAAGATGATGGTAATGTGAGTAGACATTACAGCACAAGTCGCCCCAGAATTACATCGTCGAATGAAGACCGGTATTTGGCAGTTACTGCCAAAAGAAACAGACGGAGCACAGCCTCAGACCTGTCTCGTCAGCTCTCTTCAGGCACTGGTACGACAATTTCAAGGCAGACCGTGTACAGACGCTTACGGCAGATTGGTCTATATGCTCATAGACCTGTCAGATGCATTCCACTTACTGCAACTCACTGTTGCCTGCGGTTAGCCTGGAGTAGAGAGCATGCATTGTGAACACCGAAACAGTGGGCTTGTGTGATGTTTTCCGAGAGTCTAGGTTTAGCTTCCAGTCTGATTCTCGCCGGACTTTCATATGGAGAGGTCCAGGTACCCGTTACGGCCAAGAAAAGATCATTGAATGACATCGTTATGGTGGTGTAGGAGTGCTCGTTTGGGGTGGAATTATTCTGGGTTCCAGAACTGACCTGCATGTTCAAATTGGAACCATGACAAGCCAAATCTATCGCGACGTCATTCTGGAACAACATGTACGTTTGTTTTGGGGCGCCATGGGAGCACAATCTGTGTTTATGGATGACAACGCCCGTCCTCACCGTGTAAACATCGTAAGTGAATGCCTTCAATCGGAGGATATCACCCGTATGGACTGGCCAACATTTTCACCGGACTTGAATCCAGTAGAGCACGTGTGGGACATGCTTGGCCAATGAGTTGCAGCCCGTCAACCTCCTCCTACATGTCTACCGGAACTTCGGAGAGCATTGCTTTTTGAGTGGTGTAATATCCCCCAAGATCAGATCGATAATTTGATACTCAGCATGCCTAGGCATTGTACGGACTGTATTTTATCGTCTGGGAGACATACAATGCATTAACAATCATACCAACCATGTAATATTGGTTTTTTGTAATTTGCTCCAGGGAGAAAAAATTGCTAATTTTTTTAATAATATCAAACATATAGCACCTTTTTTTTGCTCTTTACCCTTTGTTTAATAAATATGGGTTTTGGGTTATTCAGTCATGGCAAAGCACACGAGGGCTATCTGCCTAAGGGGAGGGATGCCTTCGTGGAGGACATTCTAAGGGAAACTGGCTTGTATACACGTTACACATGGGGAAAACCACGAAAACGGCCATTCAGCCAGCCCGTTCGCGGGATTCGAACCTCGGACTGAACTATCAGTGTTCAGCTCGGCCGCTGGTGGGCCCTGTTTAATAAATAAGCTTTACAAATAAGTCAAATTTGTTTTGCTTCTAACTCTTCCTTTGCCTGATTTTGCATTATCCTTAGTTTATGGACATGAGTGTATTTGAATTAGTTCAATTTTTAAATTTTGATTTTTTGAAGATTTTTATCCATCTGGGCTCAAACACACAGCTTCTATAGTTTCAGGCATTGTACTGGAATTACTTTCCATTAAATGTGACTAAAACTGGCAATTATGTTGCACTTTGCAAAAGAAGATTGCGAATTTTTGATAATTTTGTTTTCTAATATTAAGTACTGCAATTGTAGTTGTTCCATCAAGAGTGCTGTTTTGTAAGTGCTCTAGGTAATCTATATTATTATCTGGGGTAGCAACAAATAGAAATGTTTTAATAAGAATTTACATGCAGAACACTTCTAACCAAAATGCTGGGAACAAACGTTTCACATGCTTGAACTTTACCGCTTTATCATAAAGACCAATCAAATTTGTTTCAACTTAACATAGTAATATGAATAAGGTTTTATTTGCTATTCTGAATTAATAAATGAAAGATCCTGTTTGCGTAGTATTTCCCTAGCATACGTTTGCAGATATCTTTATGAAGGTTGATTATGTTAAAAATAATTTTCACAAAGGTGCAGGCACCTTTATATTGCATCATTATTAGATTTCTGCCTTGATGAACCCTGGTTGACTTATATACATATAATGGCAACTTAACGATGAGGATAAACACCTTTTTCATGTATTTCTTGTCTTCTCCTGATCTGTACCTGTATATCTTTAGACTGATGACGTTAATAATAAAAAATGGAAAACAGTGGCATAGCTAGAGTGGAGCAAGGGGAGACATCTGTCCCCAGGCGCAGCATTCAGGGGGTGGCAAATTGATGTTACGAAATTTTAGAATGAAATGTTTTCCATTCTTGGCACACAGAAAGGGGTGCTAAATCTTCAGTTGCCCCTGGGCACTAAAAATCCTAACTACACCTCTAATGAAAAAAAAGAAAAGTCTCTTAATGAAAAGAAATAAAATACTGTAGTTAATATCAGCATTTCTCATTAGTGTATGTGTCAACATTCTTGAGCCATTGCTCGTTAAATATGCATTGATTTTCCATTAACACGTTTTTTAGTAGCTCTATATCCAAAATAGAGATGTAATGAGATTTTGAATGTAATTTGTATTAATATTTTTAATTAATAGATTAATGATTCTAAAAAATAAAATATTCTGTCATGTAGGTGACACAAATTTGTGTTGAAAAACCCATCCAGGAAGAGCTAGAACAACGATTTAAAGTGGTCAATAACCGACTTACTTCCCTTAAAACTGAGAGTGAAGAGGTATGAAAAATTATTTTTCCTGTTAAATTTTTATAATTTTAAAAAGTAGTGAAGAAATAATGACAATGAATCTTGACTTAATTTTAATGTGAATCGCTTGTTACTTATAGTATACGAAGCACTTTAAAATGTAGTCTTTGAAAAACAGGATGTCCTGTGTAAAACAGAGCACATTTATCTATTTCTTAAACAGGAAATTTCTTGCTGAAATCAACTCATCCATTATATGACCATTTAATATGACTAGTATTCTTACAAGATTAGAGTTTTTTTCCTAATGTAATATATTTATGTTGTGAAGTTTTAACTTTTGAAATAAAATATAATTTTGTTTTAGCACTTCACCAGACTATTTTTTATGAAATTACTCTTATTAAAATACAACAACAATCTTGGGTAATTAAGAGTCATTGTACAAATTATGAAAAGATTATTGTAATATTTTTGGGTGAAGAGGAAATTAGGAAACACTGAAAAAGATGAAAGCCTGTATTAAGGAGGAGGATAAGCAAGTCTGACTTCGAGCATAGTGACATAAACAACTAGAACACCAAATTTTCAGTACAGTTCTTCTCACAAGCAACAACTAAAGTTTTATTTTGCTTTTGATTATCGACATGTTTAATTTACGTGGGGCATTTACTGTACTGATTGAGTAGGGTACTAAAATTGCTGGAGTCAGGTCTGATGATGATCACCTCCAGCAGTAACTGTAGCTGCATTTATTCATGTTTTCCTATCTATTTTTCCATATGTATATTTTCTTTTCCAGTGTATGTAATGCTAAAGAATAAGCTGATTTTTTAAGAGACATTCTTATATTTTAGTTTAAAATTTTTGGTATTGCAAGTCAGAGTAACTTATAAATTTTAGAACCAAATTTATACCAAATGTATTGGATTTGGTATTTATTTTATGCATAATTATATCGTATAATGTTATGGTTTAAGACTCAAGTTTTAAACCGTTTTTATATATTTTTCAAAATATTTTTTTGACAAAATAATTCAAAATGAGTGGTGTATAGAAAGAAAATATTCCTTTGAGTGCTGTAACGAATTCACTTGGGTTTATAGTATGAAAGATAAATTATCCTGATTGCTATGGACATTAACACGTCTTCAGTGTGAGTGTCTGTTCCTTCCATCTGTTCCAGGATAACCTGATCATTTATAATCTTAGTTAACCATGCCATTTATCCATAACATGAACTGCTATAAATACTGTGGAAGCAAGTGAACAAACATATTGCCTCTACTTTGCACACCCAGTGAAAAAAATTCCAAGATAGGTCAGATAATTTTAGGAATCTGAATGTCAATGGCATGTCATTTGAAATACAGTGATCCCAACATTTTGGAGGACATTAATTGAGGTAATCATATACCAGTGTGGTGGAATATCATCTTGTTGAAAAATGAAGTCTTCTCTTAAAAGAAAAAACTCTCAGAGAGGATGTGGAAATAAATTTGTCTTGTAACAGTAGAGTGCATGGAGAAGGGCAACAGTTAGTTATTTTGTAGATTCAGAGAACGATGTTTATGTTCCAGCATGGCATGTAGATTTTCCATACTCCAAGGTGTCAAATTATGTTTCCTTAGTTTCCTTCTTAAGCAAAAATGATTTCTATCTTCAAACCACTGCATCTTTTTCAACCACATATGAAACACTCTCTGTTCTGCTTTGTCAGTAGTTTAGCACTTGTACCATTTAAAATTTGTATAACATGTAAAAACTGCAAGTGCTTGAGTAACACATTACCCCACAGTTGCTTGGAGCGTATTAAGTTGTCTGATAGAATGTTAATTTGCCATGGCTCTTCATAGGTTAAATTGCTCAAATGTTTGTTATTGATGGATGTTCTTGTTTGCGTGTATGATACATAGTCTTACTGATGCTTGTATTATATTGAATTATCTCCTGACATGTCGATTTGCTGTGGGCTCAAATTGTACAAATGTTCATTGTTGATGAATGGTCATCCCATGTTTTTTCCTTTAAATAAATAGTTTCTCTTTTCAAACATGTTTTGTTGAACTTATATTGTGACTGTAAGGCACCTCTTTGAGAAATTTTGTCTAAAAATGACTCTAAAAAAAATGCCAAAGAAGTTTTTATGTATTATAGCACAGATCAGATTTTTCTTTTGCTGACTTGAATACCAAGTACCTTTAAAAGCATTTTGGAAATGGTGAGTGAAATACTGAAAAGTATTGCCAGATAAAGTCTTGAAAGTTAATATTTCATATTGTATCTGCATTAGTGCAATAAGCAACAGTCCTACAGTATTAGCTTACATCATGGATATATGATTCATGTATATGTGTATTGTATAAAATGCTTGGAAACTTTTATTTATCAAAATTTAATTCTGAAAGAGTTATTAAATGTTTTTAATGGTATGTTGTTTATATTCTGAAACCCTCTCTAATTTTAAATATATTAAGAACATTTTGCACTAATTTTTCATCCCTCTGCTGTTAGATCTGGAAAACATTAGAAACGGCTGAGAAGACTCTCTTAGAGATGCTGAGTACTAAAGATTTTGATTGCACTGCTATGTTTGAGGAAGATTCTGCAAACAGAAATGGTTTAAAACAGCCTGAAACACTTGCCTTAAAACGTAGAGCTGATAAGCAAGAGACAGAGGATTTTTACTTAAATGTTAGTATTTATTATTTATGTGATTGAAATAGCTTGTAAAAATGTGTACATGTTTCAAATGATTCTTTGAAAAGACGTTTAATAAACTCCAAAATTCTGACTAACGATACTACAGCTTATCTTAAAAATTAGGGTATCTTTTTACTGTAGGTCAAATATGCATTTACTGTAATGCAAGCCAAGAAATTAAATGTGTGTGCACGTATTGCATTTTTTTTTTCAACAATGCTTGTACATTTAAAAATCAAGAAATATTTGTACTAAAAGATATAAAATGCAGTCTTTCCCAGCAGTATTAAAGAGTAAAATAATTAATTTATTAAACATTAAACCTATCTTTTTTTAAAATAAGGATGAAATAATGAAGTTAATTTATTTATATAAATGTTATTATTTTTTAGTGCATGATCTAAAAATAAACTGAAATTAAACTAAATGATTATTTTTCTCTGATGTAAAAATTCTATGGTTAAGAGTGTAATAAATTTACAATTAGTTATGCAGCTAAAGTATATGAGTTCTAACAATCAACTGAGAATAAATAAGTTTACTTAGAGCCATATGTTGTCTTGCGAGAAGTGTTTGTGAGGGTTTTACATATCAAGCATAATTGGCTAATCTGTATGTTATATGCATATTCATCTGGATTAATTTAAAAAGTTCTTTAAAATCGTATACTGTATTGCAAATTTTTTTTTTTTAATGTTATTTTTGTGTTTTTCTTTTTGGAGAGTTTGTGTTGCTCCAGAAAGAAAGCAGGAAGAAAAGAATTGCATTTTCAAAGCATTAATTTGCAGTCTAATATTTTTAAAAGGAATTAAACAAAAAAATTAAAAATTGTAAAACAAATTTGAGGGGGAATTTAAAAAAAAATCATAATATTCACATTTTTTTCTTTAACCCTTTCGACCTGACTTTTGCATGATTAAAAGTTAACTATGAAAAAGTAGTTTAATGCTCACATACTAAAAGAAGTGTAATATGAGTTTAAAATTTTTAACTTTTCTTGTTTTGTGGAAATTTCCTGGGACTATTTTTTCCAATTGTCTAGTCTATTGTGATAATAACCAAACACTGCATATGAATAAATAATAAAGTTAAATGGAATGTACCAAATATTTTATTCTTATGGTACAGGTGAAGTATTATATGGCATAAAGCAGTCTTTACAAAGTGCAGCCTGACACATTTGGCAAAAAGACCAGGTTTCTTTGGTCATATGTTTGTTCCCCAATTTCTTAACAACATTGCAAATGTAAAAGCCCAAGGGAAGAAATCTAAGCTCTGGGACATATGTGCCCAATAGGATTAAAAGGGTTAAATTAAAATCTTCATTATGGTTAACTTAAAGAATTTTAGTTATAATAGCTCTGGCATTTGCTTCTTTATGTATTTTTTCTAACAAAAAATGATATAAACAAAAAAAAAAGTATTAAAAAGATGTATAGTACAAAAATCTGAGATCCAGAGTCTTTGAGACTTTGGTAATTGGAGATTTCAGAAATTTCTGGGTTTTAGATCAGTTTAAATCTAGTAAGATGACTTGTAGAAATTATAAAATTAAAAATATGAAATAATTAAACATTTATGATCTTAAGGGAAAGAAAATTTACAAAAAAAGTTCAATATTTGTTCACTTTATTAGCATTTGTTTCAATGTGTTCTCAGGTTTATTGTTGAGAACATTGTTGTTCTCAGGTTCCTTTTTTATGCTGATAGATTCTCTTTAATTAAAAAAAATGTACATAATTTCTTGTTCAGTTACCAATTTCCATTGTTCCATGTTCTGCAGTTGCCGTGTCAAGAATTCCTAGTTAATTATAAACTGAAATCTTCTCACTGTCAAAAACCTTTTTTGTCATTTTCTTCACTATTGGTAGTGATATTTTCTATATTTAAAACTATACTAAGTATTTCTCCATCCGTTAGTTGATTAGCTGATTGGATCATTGTCATCACAATGAAAATTTTTTGTTTTGTCATCTTCCTTCATTATTAGTTCTTCTTATTTCTTAACAAATTCTATTAATTTGAAAGTTTCACCTTCTATAGCATTCAAAATCTCTGCCAAAATTCAGGTTGTAATTTTGAATCTCCCTTTTTTAGAAAGAAACTGCGTCTATTTTTCTCTTGCCAACACCGCTATATAAGGGAAGTACCTAATACATTTTTGTTTTGAAGATCCTGCTACAGCTCCAGATTTGGATTAGAAACTCTTTTATGCATAATTCAAAACTCAAATTGTAATAAGATAGCTGTAATAATAAGTCTACAAAAAATAGTACGTGGGATGAAATTAGAAAGTTTAGGAATAGGTCAATTGGCAGTGTTAACTGAACTTCTGTGGAATCTAATTCTTTCTCTCTTTTGTGCTGCTCTATTCAAAAGAAACCCAGTGCAAGCAACAACCCATTCCAAGCAAATATCACTTGGGCCTTTACTTATTGTCTAGATCGGATAGAAAAATGTTATCCCTCTCACACATAGTCACTCAAGGACCAAAAAAAGAGGACCAAGGACCTTCTTTTGCCAGCAGGTGTTTGAAAGTAGCTTCACTTTTGAGGCACAGCTGCATTTTCTTGATTATTATACTGTGTATTCCTAGACTTCGTAAAGAGAAAAATTTGCTGATGAACCAGAGGATCATTCCAGACATTTGACATCAGATTTTAGACTTTGCACTGTATTATTATTGTGATTTATAATTTATGTTCTTGCAAAGCTCTATAACTATTTTTTTCTATTTTTAATATAGATCGCAAGCCTTCATAAAATAGGAAATTTTATAATAAAAAAAATGGAGTTTTAGAAACCTGTTTTCATTTATGACATTAATGATATATAATAAGTTGTTGCAAAATTAGATCCAGAGAAGATGATTTTATTAAATGACTTAATTTAATTTTATCAGTATTGAGTGGAATATTTTGATTTAATTTTATCAGTATTGAGTAGCACAATTTAATCAGTATTGAGAAGCACAATTTAATCAGTATTGAGTAGCACAATTTAATCAGTATTGAGTAGCACAATTTGTAACAAATGGTGAAAACATCATGGACTGGCACAACAAAGTGTATTTGTTGTGGTTTTGATTTTGTCAACTCATAAAGGTATTATTATAATGCTTAAATAAATTAATAGTGAGTATAATTTGATCTCAGCTTAAAATGAAAAACAATACAATCTGAGTATATGGTATCAGGAGTCTTGTACAGGAATTCTATGATATAATTCTATTCGATTATGTAATTATATTCTGCTGCCTAAATTTTGAATTTAAAGCATATCTTACTTTTTAATCTTTGTAGAAATTCTCCGAATATATCATGACAAATAACTTGATTGCTCGACTTCAAGCAAAATCAGATTTGATTCGTCGAGGCCTTGGTATTGAAGGAGAAGATCAATCAATTGTGCCTGGTGGAGCATCACCACATATTGCTGTTCGTCCCCATAATTTACCTCAGAGGCTTCGGAAGAAGCGCATAGGTCGCACTCCTCTTGTTGGGCAACCTAAGCTATTTGGTGGAAGTTTAGAGGAGTATCTAGAAGTGAGTGAATCAATAATTATATTTGAAAACGTTTGCAGTATTTTTCATTGGATGTATATAATATATACCACATATTGTGAATAATAAGTTCAGAGATTTGTAGATTACGTGAAATTTGTGCATAGTGCTCTATATAGCACTGCATTCATGTACCTTTAGTAAAAATAAATAAAATAAAAATATAAATTATGTACCAAAACTAAACAACAATAGTAAATTACTTACCAGTACTAAACAAATTGTAGTCATTACTAGCACCATTTAAAGCAGTTCTATATCATAAAACGTTTATCATTTTAAACTACTTCCTGTGTCCTAGGCTTAAAAAACAAGAGCTTCCTGCATTTTAATTCTCAGAAGATAATAAAACTTTGATATAGTAATATATAGTGCTAAAGTATTACTGCACAGCGGTAGTATCTTGGTTCATGGCTATGTTTCAGTACATGTTGCTGATGATCTCTGATTTTACTGTGGGAAGGCAATACTGAGCAGTTTCAGCTTTATGCATTTTTCTGTTTATGTCTTGTTCATTTAGTTTATATTTTGTAATTTATAAATTATAAATTTTAATTTCTTTAATTAAAAAAACTAAATTGTGTTGGTTATAAAGACATGATTATATTAAGAAAGTTAAGGCTTGCAACCAGAAAAAACTTAAATTTTACGAGGCATCTTAAATGCATAAGAAATGTTTAAAATGATAATGAGATCAGAGGAAATATTGTACTTAAACATGACACCTACACTGTCTTTCAAGAGCCTAACCTGCCATCTTACATCTCCATTAACACCAAAATAAATCTTGATCTGGTGGAACACTGTATAAAAAAGGAAACTGAAGCTGTTATCAAGGCAAAAGGTACTCAAACAAATGAATCCTCTTTGGGAGCTGATTTAGTAAAAATTTACCCAGATGGTTGGTTCACAGATGAGATTATACAACAAGGTAGAGCCGGTATTCTCATCATTCTACCAATTGAGGCAACTATACTTCAAATCCATGGATTCAGTTTCACATGTGAATTAAGAGCAATCCAGGAGGCCCTGAGAATTTACATTGACTTAATGATAAAACCGGAGGACTTGTAAACTGTGGTTCTAAACCTACCTTTGAGGCAACGCTGCAAGGACATTCAAGACTCACCCAGGATGTACACCAACACTTAGAAACAATCACATGCAACTATGCAATAAATACTTGCATATGTTGGAATCAATGGAAACGAGGCAGCTGCTGAACTGGCTAAAAAGGCAAGAAACCTCAACAACTTGATCCCCGTCGCTCTTGAAGATGCTAATGCCGTTGCCAGATATAGATTTTAGGGAAGTAAAAAAATTTGGAATTTAGAGAAGCACAGGGCAACAAAATTAAGGGATGACAAAATTTTTATAATTTACGGAAAACACTGAAATCCGAAGTTTAGGTGCGGGAAAAATTTAGAACTTACGGAGGCATTTTGTAGCAGAATTTAGGACCCGCATAGACTGCATCAAGCGGTAAGATATCTAGTGCTGGCCGTCGATAAGACTTAAATGTGTACATGTGGAAGTTTATTTATTCAAGACTCAGATTAGCCTTGTGCATGCGCAAGAAATAGACGTAGGTATTATAATTAACTAAACTAATACAATTCATGCTTAATTGTTTCAGTGCGCGATTGAGCAGATCAACTTGCCTTTTGTCACCAATCACATAGGCAGTAATGTATAGCAGACGCTATTAAGCTAAGCTAAAATTATACTGATTCTAAGGAATTCTAAGGAATAATTAATATAGCAAATTGTTGTGTTCCTTAATCTTCTAATTTGATCCACCTTATTATTTTTTTAAGACTGTTATTATTATAGCAATTTTATGAAAATTAAAGCTTGAACTTTTGATTATGTCGAAAAGAGCTTCTAATTCTCTGGAGCTGCAACAGGATCTGCAAAGTGAAAACATGTTTCTGTGTCCATTAAACAAAAAATGGATAAATGCATATCCATCTCAAAATTATGCAAGGAGTGTGGCATTGGAAAGTCAAAAAACTATATGTGACATAAGAAAAAAGAAAAGGAATTTTTTGAAAATTTTCTTTTGATTCTAATACCTCACTTGCAATAAATAACAGAAAAATTGTTCATTATGCTAAAAGTGACGATCATGACAAAGTAATGATTGAATGGGTCAGACAGCTTCGCAGCAAGGGCATGCCATTGACAGGTCCAATGCTCATGGCTCAAGCCAAAATATTTGATGAAGAAATGAACTTAAAAACTGAGTGCACATATTCGACAGGTTGTAAAAATTGCCATGGTATAAGTATTAAAGTAAAAAATTTCAGATGAAAAAAACTTCAGATGACATTGAACTGCTGAACTATTTGCAGATGAATTCATTGAACTCATTAATAGTGAAAAATTATCTCCAGAAAAAATTATAACGCTCATGAAACTGGTCTTTTCTGGCAATATGCACCGCAAAATAATTTAGCAACCTCTACAGGAAAGGCTCAAACTGGTGTCAAAGATTCCAAAGTGAGACTAACAATTTTAGCATGCGCAAATGCACAAGTGTAAACTTTTCATAATCGGGAAACAAACGACCTTGAGCATTTAAAGGATTAACTATTTTCCCATTATATATCATGCAAATAAAAGAGCATGGATGACACAATTGATGTTAATGAATGATTGGTTTGGAAATAATTTTATACCCGAAGCTCGGTAACATTTGAATTTGGTTGGTTTACCTGATGACGCAAAAATTCTCCTGATTGTAGATAACTGTTTGTCTCATACTTCACTTGGTATCCATATTATTCTTTCCCCCAAATTGTACGTCCATCAGCCTATGAATATCGGAATCGTGCGCGCTGGAATGCAAATATAAAGTAGCATTTTTAAAATCCATGATAAATTTCTTGAATAATATCAAGACTATTCAAGAATTTTTGAAATATGTTAACATAAAATCTGCTGTGTGGAGCATTGCAAGATTGTGGGAGGATGCGTTTCCAGATACTTTAAAAAATGCTTGGCATAATATATGGGCAGCTGCCATGTTTCATGGTGAGGATGATGAAGGTGATAGCCGTGAATGTGAAGGTTTTCGGATATTGCAAACCAAAGGTGAAATTTTCCAGTTAATAGATTTTGTAAAGAAATGTGGATAATGAAATAAATGAAGATGATATAACAGAACTTTTTCATTGCAAAGACAATGCATCAATCATCAATCAATTAATGGCCTGCAAAATCTGTAGTTTGTGGTTCTAGATCCAGAAAATACCGCTACCAATAGTGAAGAAAATTAGAGAGAGGTTACTGAAAACAAAACAATTTCGATTCACGAGCTAGTTGGAATTCTCGACACAGCAATTACAGGACTTCAATAGTGGAACTTGGAGAAGAAATATGTCTATTTATAGAATTAGAGAAAGTATTATCACAAAAAACGAAACAACTTACATTGAAAGAAATGTTTAATAAAGTAAACAAATAAATGTTAAGATTTTTTTGTAAATTTTGATACTTTTAGATCATAAATGCTCATTATTTCTTAAATCACCGTTTCATAATTAATTTTATAATTTCTGCATGCAATCTTACTAGATTTAAATTGATGATCTAATATCCGAAAAAATCCCAAATCTGGAATCGCCGAAGTCCGGACACATTTGGAAAATTTTTGGATTTTACTGGTCTTGATTTTATTTCTTTCATGTATTTTTTAATTAGGCTCTCAATTTCTTACTTTTTAATCTGTAATTGATTAATTTTGTAGCAGCATATTCCATGGAAATAATACTGGGATATTTTTGTTTTTAAAAAATTTATATATATATAAAATACTTAAAAAAAGTTGAATATGTGATTATATTTGCTGCAATTAATCTTTTATTAAGTCTCTAGAGTAGTACATCTTTTATTATCAGAGTCATAGCAGGTACAAGTATTAAATGCTGGATGGTAATTTTATATTATAATAACATTATGTTCTTAAAATTCTAAATAGCATTTTATTCTTATTCTGTAAAATGCAAATTACATTTATCAAATACTTTGTGGTTAATTTATTTGTTAATTTTCATTATTAAGGCCACTAATCAAGAAATTCCTTTAATCATAAGAAGCTGTATTCGGGTCATAAATTTATATGGTAAGTAATTAAAATTTCTTAATACTTAATGATATGTATTGTTAATTTTATAGGTGAATAAGGTATGAATTATAAGCATTTGTTATTTTATAATTTTCAGACTTTGCAGCTTTTATTAATGTAAAAAAAAGTATTTAAATGTGATGTTAATTAGGTTACTTAATTTTGGAAACTTTCTAGATAAACGTTTGGCTCAAGAAATTGGTTCTGGTGAGAGAAAAACTGTGAAACTTAAATCCACGTTTTAAGCTTGCATTTAAAAAAAAGGGAAGAGCTTTATTTTGTATAAAAGCGATGTATATTTTATTACTAATAAGCATTTCTGATTTTTGTTCTGATTCTTTTGATCAGTATTTCTGATATTTTTCAACTTGATTTGTATAGCACAGTTCCTTATTGATATTTTGTGAAGCAAAATAATAATTTCCAACAATCACTCTTTCATATTCACTGAGAGTAGATGCTCTAATAACTAAATGAATTAACAACCATAAGTCTAAAGAAATGCTGGCTTTCTTTAGTGCAAATTTTTTAAATCTCATAGAAGATGAAAGCATATCAAAAGATTAATAACAGGTTTTAAGAACGTAATTGTGATGCTTAAAAATGTCAACAATGAAGTCATCACATGGAAATGTGAAAAGTGCAGTTTTGCAATTTTTGGTCACAAATAAGTTTTGATTTTAGAAGCAATTTATTAAAACTTCATATTAGACAAAAGTGCTAAATGTAATAACGTTCATGATGTGCCTTCCTGTATTCTTCTCTTTGAAAAAAAAAAAAAAAAAAAGAATTTCAGCAATAAATATAATTAACCTAATATATAGTATTTATCCGAATGTATTGTGTTGTTAAATTATTTTCCCCCGTCTGAACCACCAGAGGGATTAAATGTATTTTTCACCGGCAAACTTTATTCTAAATCATACTATCATTATATATTTTGACAGCTGCCATTTCAGTGCTGATTTGTAAGAAACTTTGCTTGATTCTGGACAGTTTTCCTTTAGGGGTCCTATTAAATGGTGAAAAAAACAGAAGCAGCATATTTTTTTTTATTACTCAAAAAAGTAAGAATGATGTTCAGGCAAGGAAAGAAATTGTGCAACGTTATGGACAAAATCTGTTGACTCTATTCGCGGCCCAAAATGGGTCCACAAAATTTCATTCCTACAGTCTCAATACTGAAGTTGCACAACATTCTAGAAGGCCAGTTGGAACCGAGGAAGACAAAATAAAGATATTTATTTATTGAAGCAAACTGTGGAATAACAACATGAAAAATCATTGAGATTAAATTGTTGATTTAAACTATCTGTGATTATAATGGTCAGTGTATTGGTTCATCAAGTTTCTAAAGAGATTTGTTCTGTTGCATTGATATCTTTGATACGTTTGTCAAATGGCAAGAAAATGATCCATTATTAAAGTGAATCATGACTAGGGATGAGAAATAGATTGTTTACAACAATATCAAATGCAGGCAATTATGGATGTGGTGGCTCAAAGTACTTCCAAAAACTGATATTTATTCTTAAAAAAAAGTGGGATATTGAGATTTTTTTTAAGCTTCTACCATACAAATTCACTGGACTGACTTACAATTTCACTGTTAACTGGACAAATTTAGTGGTACCATCAAACAGAAAAAAGGCTTGATCAACATGAAAAGTGTTATATTTCATCGTGATAATGCCAGAAGTCATATGTTTGATAACTACTCAGAAGCTGCTACAGCTTGAATGGGATGTGCTACCACATTCACCATATTCACTAGCTCTAACAACCTCAGATTATTATCTGTTGTTTTTTAGAAAATTTTTTTAAATGGTGAAATATTTACTTCAAATGGGGATATCAAAAATCACTTAGATAAGCATTTAAGCAAAAATCAGCAAAAAAACTTTTATGAACGTGGAATCATGCTAAAGCCAGATGATAAAAGGTATTTGACCAAAATGATCAATATATGATCTAATATATATTTATTTATTATAATTTTTTTTTTCATGAAAAAACAAAATTACTTTCTAATCATCCCTATAGAATGACCTCGAATTTAAGATGGTCCCTGTTTTTTCATAGATTCCTGAAGGATTTAATTTTTAACATGTTTTCTTCTTGAATGCACATGAACAAATATTGTTTTATTTTCTATGATTTTTAGAAATAAATTGAAGCGTAATTTTTCTGTTTAATGGTACTTTTGAAAAACAGTGTACACTTGAATGAAAGTTGTAAGCAATTTTAGTACTTTTTGTTAATATGTTAATTTGAGTCAAGTTTTCAAAATTTGGGGGGCGGGGACCTTTATATTTGGATAAATACAGTATATATATTTAAAAATTTGAAAATTATCATGTTTAACAATAGCATTATATTAAGACAATAAATGTTTTATATATTTATTTTTTTCTTTTTAATTTATTTCAGGACTTCATCATCAAGGTATATTTAGGGTATCTGGTTCACAAGTTGAAATAAATAACTTTCGAGAAACATTCGAAAGAGGTAACATTAATATGCTCTTTTAATTTAATATTTGAGAATATTTCTATTACCAATCATGGAATTTTATTTTGAGGTCATTCATAATTATATTGTTTTTTTAATTCCATTTCTAGTTTCTAATTAGAAATCTGCATTATTAAATTCTCTGGGAAACATAAATAGAACTGATTATTTAAATACTGTAATATGATTCCTTATTTAAATATAATGTTGTTCAATTATTTCAGTTTCCCCTGTAAATAATTTTAAATTGCTTTTGATTTACCATATCTAGTGAGATATGTTGTTGAAAATCACTGAAACATAAATAAATAAGTGCAGATAAAATCATTAAGAGAAAGCTTTTCTGAGTTTTTTTTTTTTTTTGGTCTTGTAAATGTATATAACATTTACAGGATTGATTATTCAGTTATATATTTTTTAATTTGTAACATTATTGCAATCAATAATTTTTTTACTAAAAATTGCTTATACGATTAATAAAATACTCTTTGATGCTTAAAACTCCACAGCTTTTACTATTTTTTGTTTGACAAATGCATGTGAAAATAGTTTACAGTAACAATGTAAAGTCTAGTACAGGGATTCTCAACCATGGGTGATTCCCCTTGGGGGAATTTCAAAAGTTTCAGGAGGAAATGTGGTCAGCCTTTTATTTACCTATTGGAAATTTAGTTCGTGAATATGAAATAACTACTTTTATTCTAGTTTTGGTATTGCTACGAATTTTGCATTTAGTTAGATATTTTTAGTGGAATTAAAATTGTTTTTTTCCCTCTGCAACGCAGCGTGTGACAAATTTTAAGAGAAAGCTATGCTGGAAAAGTAAAAATACTAGAGCATGTGCATTTAACATTGAATAAAAGTTTATCTCAGTAATTGATATATAATTTGAATAAATGTAGTTGATTACTGTGTAAGCTGTAACATAATTCTACTCTTTATGCTTTCCAGAAATTGCTAGAACTGTCTCGCGTGGCCGATTTAGAAAGCTATAAAAGCTGAAGAGAAACATCTTAGCTCAGTTGTTGGTTAGATAACTGTTGTTGTTGATTGTAGCGAATTTGCAGTGAGATCAAATTAGCTTTCTCTGTGCTTTGGATTGAGTTCTATTTAATGTTTCAGTAGTTTAAAATATAGCTACTGATTTTATTGCAATATTGTACGAATATCTTTGAGGAAAAATCCAGCGTTTTTATATTTCTTGTGATAGAATAAATTTTATTAACCTTTTTTTATAGAACATGCGCATCTATTATGAACCCATATGCACGCAACAGTATTTATAAACCTCTGAATAAATATGTATGTAGATTTCGAACTTTGGAAAGGATGGGAGATGATTGTCGATCAGTGTTGAAAAAGGGGGGTACATGCGGCAAAAAAAGGTTGAGAACCACTGGTCTAGTATATGCCTTCATTTTTTTTTTTAAACATAATTTGGGCATCCTGAATTTTACCAATATTTATGTTCTGTATAATTAATTGTCTTGTATTTTTTCTAGGTGAAGATCCATTGGCTGATGTTTCAGATGCTAGTGACATAAATTCTGTAGGAGGTGTTCTCAAATTGTATTTAAGAGAACTACGTGAACCACTTTTCCCAATATTTTATTTTGACCAGTTGGTTGAAATTTCACGTAAGTGAATAATTGTAATATTTTAGTGCATCTTGTTATCTGTTGTTCTTGATGTGTCAGTTTACACATGTTTTGTAAAAAACATATAACAGTTGTTAATTAAAATATTTTTGTACTGTATTTCTAGTTTCCTATTATAAACTTGAATAGTAGACATGTAGATGTAACAGGTAGTGATTTTTAGTAAAGAGTGTAAATTCACATAATATGATGACTATTTTTGAAAATAGCCAAGTAAAAATTGTTCATATTTTAAAAATAATTTAGTGTTGCTGGGATCTGGAAAACAAGTTATTTAATGCAGTCAAAATACCAAAAAATCGGCCGACATGAAATCCGTACAACCTCTCAAAATGTAAATATTCATTTTATAAGTTCAGAAAACAACAACGTGGTGAATGAAATACTGAAGAAAAAAGAAATATTTATCAAATAATGACACGATAATGGAAATACTAATCAAATTATTGACATCATTATAAAAGTAGTCCCCCCCCATGTAAGAAGTGAAGAAGTAAAGAACCAGATGATTGCACTCAACTTCTGTTTTAATTTCATGGCTTGCCTCATTGTGTTTCCTGAGCTTTGTTATTTCTTGAGATTGTTTAGTTTTGTTGTTTTGTCTGGATTTTTTGGAGATAAAATTTAAAGTATTTTTGATTCCAGTGTTTCTTAATACAATGGCAAGTAAGAAATGCGAATATGAATTTTATTGCTTGCAACTTTGAAAAAGGTAAACGCGTTGCATTGACAGTAATGCAAACGATGGAGGGAGGTGCTACTCCTCAGTGCACCTACAAGTATTTTAAATGTGTGATAATGTCATGGGCCCCTTTTCCCCCCAGATACTACATCATTGATCCAACCAATGGACCATAAAGCATAATACACAGTATTAAATGTCAATCATTACACATCAAAGTTTGTACAAATTCTTTTAAGAGACCATTCTGTTTCACTTTGTGATTATATATATAATAAAAAAAAAATTACATCAAAGACTGCATCTGTTTGTTAGCAAAATCATTGAATTCCGTTTACCAAATAAAATTAGTTAATGGCTGCCATAATGTATGGCCATCTTCTCTGTTTATTGAAACTGAGAGCAACAATAGTGAATTTTCTGGTTTTAGGGTCATTGCAACAAAAGTCAAAGCAAGTAAACTGCTACTGTATTCGAAAGAAAGAATAAATGTGGAGGCTTTGCAGGAAGAAGATATTGTTGAATGGATGATGTGTCCAGATGAGCCAATACTGGCATATCAGATGTCTGATGATGAAATTATTAGAAATTATTTTCAAAATTATATGACAGATGATGAAATGATCTGTTTTGAACTCGACACAGCTAGAAAATAATTCCAACACAAATACAGATAGTGAATTGGATAGGTGTGAGAAAGCATCTTTTAATGAAGGTTTGAAAAATACCTAAATTTTCTAGAACAACAGAGGAGGACATTATGACTCTTTATAATTTACAAAAAAGCTTACTTTGGAACACCCCTAAGATTTGTAACAAACCTCTACCAGAGAAATGTTTGAAACTTGTTAAAAGTAGGGAAATATTTTATGTTTTATCCCTTATTTTGATATGCCCTTTATCTGTGTATGTCTTTAAGGGCCTTATTTACTTCGCACTTTTTATCTAAATATAAACAGTATTATTTCTGCTCTGTTAATTGCTTTTATACTTTTGTTTCTTTTCCACTGTAGAAGTTGAATCTAAAAAAGAATTCATCCATCGAGTTAGAGAAGTTGTTAGCAATTTGCCTAGATCAGTTGTAGTTGTTCTACGATATTTATTTGCATTTCTAAATCAGTAAGTGCTATATTGTTTTCTTTATATTAAGAGAAGAAAAGAAATTATATCTGTAAAATTTGACTATAAGTAATGTTGATAATATGACTAATTTACATACAAAGGAAAAGTTTCATTTTTCTGTTTTATGAGGTGAAGCATTTTTACTACACTAGTTGTACTATTTTTTGTCTCAAATTATAAGCTTGAAATTTAGCATTTTTATTGTGATTTTATGTATAAAACTAAAAAGTATAATTATTAACAGCATTGGTAATGTAGTAATTTTTACCCCATCGTTAATGGAGCTTACTGTTTTATTTTAATAAAAATTAATTATGATAATTCAAAATGCTAATCTTTTATAAGTAAAAAAATATTTGCTATATATATAACAAATATTCTCTATTTGTAAAAAGCAAATAAATTTAAAATTAATTATAATTGCAAAAATAAAATTTATTATTGCTGCGAATCAATTTGCAATATCATTTAAATTCTAAGAGCATAGCTAAATTAACTGTACATGTTTAAAACCATGCAAAAAATAAATAAATAAATATATTCCCCCCCCCTTTTTTTTTTCTTTTAGAAATAGTCAAAAAGAAATTAAAAGGAAATTAAACTAGTTAGAATTTTGAGAAATTAAGCAAGTAAAAAGACTAGGAATACTGATTAAAGGTCAATAGGTAGAAAGCCGAATTATTTAAAAGTAAAACAATAGTAATTTAGAAAGTCTATTTTTAAGTAAACAAAAATAATTTAGAAACTCTTGCCTATTGAAAACTTCCCCTACACAAATTATGCATGCAAACCTAATAATTATAAGCCTAAAAACTATACACAGTGTATAAAATATAAAAATAATACTGAAAAGCCTGTTAATTACTAAGTTAAATCAGAACTTGCATTTACTGGCTTTTTAGTATTATTGTTTTGAGGTGCACTGGTTTGACTATAAACTAAAGACAACTTTACAACAACAACAAACAATTTTATTTTTGGACTGTAACTTAAATCGAAATCGAAATGAATTCCCGACCATACGGGATCAAAGCATGTATGCTTCGCTAGGAGTCCGAATTGAAACTGACTGCAGTTGCACAGAAACAGTGCGCTGTGCAACATAACTTCCATTGCCACGTAGAACGCAACATACCGCCCCACATTGCAATATCTATGATATGCAAACTAAATCTATGCATAAAATTCAATATCAACTGTTAACAATTCAGCTATCCATTTTTTTTAAGTGTTAACAAAAGACATAAAGTTAGTAAATCATTTACAGAATGTAAATAAACAATTCAGAGGATTTGATGAAGTTTGAACATTTACAGATTTTTTCAATAATTTTGGTAAGTATATCAACATTTCAAACAGTAAAAAAAATTTTAAGTTTTTCCATCAAAATTACTAAAATATAAGTATAATAATGTATACATTTTATAAATAATGAAACTTAATCTTCGTAATTATCATCAATAGGCAATAAACAAATTTTTGATATCGGCCTTTTAATTGGATCGAATTTGGTATTTATGATTGCTACGCATATCTTACCATCCTTACCAGGAATGGTCTGATCAATTCTTCCTAGTAACCATTTAAATGGAGGTAACTGATCATCTTTAATAATAACCATTGTATTTTTCTATATATTGTCCTTTGAAAAATACCATTTCTTTCATTGTTGCAAGTGATTAAGATAGTCCGTCGTTGGACAGTTGTCCATCGTTTCCATATAATCTGTATTATTTTAGTTAATTCTTGCCATCTTGACAATCTGCTTTGTGACAGATCTAAAATTTGAGGTTCTACAATTGAGTTTATGGGCCTACCTATTAAAAAGCGACCTGGTGTCAAGGGTTCGTAATCTGATGGTTCAGACGATAAAGGAGAAAGAGGTCTCGAATATAGTATTCCTTCAATTTGATCAATTACGGTTAAAAATTCTTCATAGGTAAGTTTAGCATCGGAAATAGCTCTTTTAAGATGAAATTTAAAAGATTTGATTCCTGCCTCCCAAATTTCACCAAAATTGGGGGCACGAGGAGGAATGAATTTCCAAGAGTCAGATGCCAAATACTTACCCAAAACTTCATCAGGAACACTAACTAAAGAAGCAAGTTTCTTTTAACTCCTTGTGAGCTCCTCAAAATTAGTTGCATTGTCACTAAATAGACAGGCCCACCAGCGGCCGAGCGGTAAAGACGCTGAACACTGGTAGTTTGGTCCGAGGTTCAAATCCCACGAACAGGCTGGCTGCATGGGCGTTTTCGTGGTTTTTCCCATGTGTAACATGTAAACGAGCCAGTTTCCCTTAGAAAGTCCTCCACGAAGGCATCCCTCCCTTTAGGCAGATAGCCCTCGTGTGCTTTGCCATAATTGAATAACCCAACCCACTAAATAGACATGAACTTTTACGTCTATGCGAGAAAAATCGTTTTAAACATGCAATAAAGGCTTGAGACGTTAAGTCAAATACTATCTCTAAATGAATCCCTTTTGTAAGTAAGCAAACAAAGATTGCTATATAAACTTTCTGCAAACTACCTTTCCTTTGATTTCTATATTTGATTAGAAAAGGGCCTGCAAAATCTATTCCCGTGTTATGAAAGGTTAGGTTTGGATTTACACGTTCAGGAGGTAAATTGGCCATTAATTGATCTGAAGTGATAGGTTTATGACAAAAACAAATTAAGCATTCGTGAACTGTTTTTCTAGCTAAGTCCTTGCCACCAATGGGCCAAAACCTTTCCCTAACAAAATGTAACAATGCTTGAAGACCAGTATGAAAATTTTTCAAATGATAGTGTATAAATATTAGCTTAGTAAGCTTATGATTTTTTGGCAATAAAATTTGATGTTTAGAATCATAATTAATTGTGGTATGAGTTAAGCGACCGCCCACGCGTAATATCCTTGTTCCATCTAAAAATGGATTTAAAGTTTTTACCTAACTCTTGATTACTCTCTGATCTTGAAATGATTTAATTTCCTCTAAAAACTCAATTATCTGAACCTTATTAAGTGAATTTGCAAACATTGAAACTCAGTGCTACTAATGGGACCTGTTTTCTTCACTGGACCTTTCAGATTGGACAGAAACCTGAAAATAAGACTTAAGATTCTAATTAGTTTAACATAATTATTTGTTGATTCAAAAAAGGTATTCCAAAACAAGTTTAAATTGCAGTTTAAATTAATGTCTAAAGGTTTTTTAAGTTCATCTTGATAGGCAGGAGAATCTGATAATCTTGTCAAGTTCAAATGAAGAAGCATCACTAGGTTTTATCTGTTCAGGACCATTTCTTTACAAGGAAGATGTCACAAGTTCATGAGGATAAGCACCACGGGGAATCAGATCTGCCAGATTATTTGCTGATGATACGTGCTTCCAGTATCGAGGCCCTACTAGTCTTTGGATTTTGGAGACTCTATTTGCAACAAAGGTCTTCAAAAGATGAGGAGAAGTCTTCAATCATGAAAGTGCTATCGTTGAATCAGTGCACAAATGCATCTTCAATGAGTTGCTAACTTTCGAGATCAGATGAGCCAATAACAAGCATGCACAAAGTTCCAATCTTGGAATAGATAAGGTTATCACTGGGGCCACACGAGATTTGCTAGCCAGTAGATGAGATGACGAGCTGTGATCTTCATCGACGCAATTCAAATAGACAACTGCACCATAAGCGGCTTCCGAAGCATCTGCATATCCAATGAGTGAAATCTTGCTTGGGTGATTCGAGAGAATGCAACGATTAATTTTTATGTTTTCCACAGTCTTTAAATTTGAAACTATTTGTTGCCATTCGTGAGCAATAGTTGCAAACAGTGGTTCATCCCAACTCAGTTTTTGAACCCATAACTTCTGTCGAAATATCTTCGCTTTGGTGACTACTGGGCCAATCAATCCTAAGGGATCATAAAGTCTGGCAATTGTCGATAAAATGTCTCTTTTGGTATGTGATGATTTTTCCTTGATTGAGACTTTAAAGCTGAATTCAATGTAACACTTAAAGCTTTAACCACATTATCAATTTTGGAGGAGAATGAAAGCTCAGAGCTTGCAGAAGGGTTATCCAACAGTTCAGGAGAATTAGAGTTCCACTTATGCAAAGTCATTCCACAACTATGGAAAAGCTGTATAAGCTGATTTTTCAATTCCCGTGTTAAGTTTGATGAACCAGAGATGACATCATCAACATAACAGTCTGACAAGACAGCTTTGGCAGCTTCAGGATATTTATGCATTTCGTCATATGTAACTTGCTTTAAGCTAATGGCTAAAAATGGAGCACTTTTAGTACCATAAGTCACTGTTTTCAGTCTATATGTCACAGGAATGTCACTAATGTTTCTCTTCTATAAGATTTGAAGTAAGTCTCTTTGGGATTCATCAACCAAAATTTGCCGGTACACTTGTATATCCACAGTATCTGTAACTTGATGTTTCCTAAATCTCACAAGAATATCAAAAGTATCTTCTTGGACTGCTCCCGCTGAAAGTAAATCATTCAGACTTAACCCATTTGAGCTTGGGGCACTAGCATTGAACACAACTCTTAATTTTGTACTTGATTTCTCTGGTCTGTAGACTCCATGATGGGGGAGGTAATATTCAGGTTTTGGTTTTGAATCATATCGACCTTTTCCATATGGCCCAAATTTTCATATTCTGTTATGCAATCTTGATATAAATATTGCAATGTAGCATTTTTGCCAAGACGCTTAACTAATTGATTGAGTCTAATATTGGCTAAGTGCTTTGAATTTCCTAATTGTTTGTCTTTCATAGGTATTTTTACGACAAATCTACCATCTTCATTTCGTCTGTGAGTGTCTTTGAAATGTTGTTCACGGAACTCTTCTTCTTGACTAAAACTTTCCAAACTTTCTTCACCAAAACTTTCCACTAACCAAAATTTTTCTAACAAGCTATCAACATTATCAAAATTACCGAGAAGCCCACAATAATTCTGACAATTTTCAAGGGATGTTTTCAAAGAGCCAGTAACCATGTAACCAAACACAGAATTTCTAAAAACGAGCGATTTCATAGAAAATTTAAATTGTCCATTAATAAAAATGTCATAAACTATTTCTGCTCCTAAAAGCATATCTATGCTAGATGGAGTTACGAATTCTGGATCAGCCAAATTTGATGTATCAGGAATGTCTATATTTTCAATATTTAATTTTGTAGCAGGTACTAAATCTGTGATTTTATTTACAACTAAAAACTTTAATGAAGTGGAAAAAGACTTATTTCCATTAAAAATAGAAGCAAAAGTACGAGATTTAATGTTTGTAACTTGCCCATCTAAACTAGAAACAGGAATATTTATTCTTTCCTTTTTTAAATTTGCATGCTCACAGAATTCATTAGTAGCAAAATTTGACTGCGATCCAATCCGGAATCAAGAAGAGCTTTTGCTTTAATGAATTGGCCATAAATATTTCTAACCCAAACAACCGCTGTTGAAAGGAGACCGTTTTATTTTTCGAAAAAAGACACCCCGATATGGCTTTTTCTGTAGATTCATCATTACTATTCAAAACAACTTCGGTTTTCCGGTTTTCTGAGGAGTGCATGGCTCCACTTTGCTTTCCCCCACTTGTTGAAGAGGATATGGCAGTTTCATTCCGATGAAGAAGTGAATTATGTTTCGATTTGCAAACCGAGCACAAGTGTCTAGACTGACAGGATGCTACTTTATGATTTGACTGTAAACAATTAATGCATAAAGAAAGCTTTTTAATCATTTCGTATCGTTCCATTGGTTTTAATGCTAGAAATGTTTCACATTTAAAAATTGGATGATTTTCTTTGCAAACCGGATACATAAATTTATCATTTTTGTCACTAGCGATCGAACTTTATTCTGAGGAATGTTTTGTTTTGGTTTTGCAAATACAGTTTTCCTTTGCATATTTTCTAACATCTGGCATCGCTTTTGAAGAGAGGTCATGAAAGATTCCCATTCACATAAATCATTACTAGTTAATGACATTTCAAATTGCTTAAGTGACTCTTTATCTATTTTATTAAGAATAATATTAATCAGCAAAGCTTCGCTTAATTTATCCATATTTAATTCCATAACTTTTAATGCTCTTAAATGTGTCTGAACTTTATCAATTAATGAGCGTAAATCTTTAGGATTTTCATAAACTATTTTTTCAATAGAAAGTAATTCATTGATATGAGAATTTACAACCAGTCTCTTATTATCATATCTTTCTTCAAGTGCCTTAAATAAGGAAGAAAATGTATCATCTATCGTCTGCATCTTCTTTGCATTACCAGTCGAACAAGATTGTAAATAAAACAGCTTCTGAAAATCTGTTAATTGTTTATTATATGAAATTAAAGCTACAAATTGGTTTTTAAATTAATTCCAATCTTCGAAATTACCAGAAAATTTAGGCAATGTTATTTCAAGCAATTTATAATTCAATTAATTACTTCTTTTTTCTAGGACACTATTATTTGCATATTCACTATTATTCTTACTACATAATGAATTATAAAGACATTTTAGGCTTACCTCAACGATGGTAATATCTGTCTCGATTTCTTCAAAAGTAGCTTCGATGTCTGATATTTCTTCATCTTTGCACACTTTGTAATAATCCAAGCGAAGTTCATCAATTTGTTTAACTTATGCAGTTTTTTTTTAAATACTTCTATTTGTTCGAAACCATAATCATCCTGTTTTCCACTAATAGATGACTTTAATTTGGTTATTTGCGCTTTAATATCGCCATGTTTTCTATTCAACGAAATAATGTCTTCATTAGCCATTTTTTTAAAATTCTAATTAACTTCGGCTCGACGGACCAAAATGTTTTGAGGTGCGCTAGTTTGACTATAAACTAAAGACAACTTTACAACAAAAGACAATTTTATTTTTGGACTGTAACTAAAATCGAAATGAATTCCCGACCATACGGGATCAAAGCAGGTGTGCTTCTCTAGGAGTCCAAATTGAAATTGACTGAAGTTGTGCAGAAACAGTACGCTGTGCAACATAACTTTCATTGCCACGTAGGAGGCAACAATTACTTTTATATTTTATATATTGTGTATAGTTTTTAGGTTTATAGTTATTAGGTTTACATGCGTAATTTGTGTAGGAGAAGTTTTCAATAGGCAAGAGGTTCTAAATTATTTTTGTTTTCTTAAAAATAAAGAGTTTCTAAATTACTTTTGTTTTACTTTTAAATAATTTGGTTTTCTACCTTTTGACCTTTAATCAGTATTTCTAGTCTTTTTACTTGCTTAATTTCTCAAAATTCTAACTAATTTTAATTTCCTTTTAATTTCTTTTTGAGTATTTCTCAACATTTAATTTTACTTTTGGTTTTGAATTTTTACCCTTGCCTATTTGGATGATGAAACACGAATTGAGTAATTGAAGAGTTAAGTCTGGAGACAACTTCCCCTTGATAAATAAGTCTGTCTCCTGCTCAACAGTTATTCACTTATTTTAATTTGTCTTAGATTTAAAAAAAAATTTTGAGATTATTTTTAGGATTATGTATTATTTATTTCTCTCATGGTTTAAATATGTACACTTAATTTAACTATGCTCTTAGAATTTAAATGATATTGTAAACTGATTTGCAGCAATAGTTAATTTTATTTTTGCAATTACAATTAATTTAAAATTTATATTTGCTTTTTACAAATAGAGAATATTTGTTAAATTTTGTTTCTTGCAGCAATGGTGCAAGAGAATTTTTTAAATTTAATTTAACTTTTCTATTTTCTATGTATATATAATTCTACTAAGATAGCATTTTCTATTTCCTTTGTGAAATTGCATAATGTGTTTCTATTCTACCACTATCTAATAAATTATTGTAATATCATATATGTGTATAAAATATAGTAAAGAAAAATGCTCTAAGAGGGATTAAGAAATATAATAATGTTAAAATTAAGCGCTGAATGAAAAATTTTCTTAAAATTAAAAATTCAACAAAGGATTAATTTTATTTTTATAAATTACAAAAAAAAAATTGCACTATCCTGGAAGATTTAAAATTTAGGGTAAAAGAAACAATGTGACCCTATTAAACCTTAGAACTAAGTAATAAGCAAATTTAATTAGCAAAATTATACTAAAATTTTTTGTTAAAAACTTTAAGAAAACTGAAAAGCAGAAATTGAAAAATGCAAGTTAATTATTTATATAAATGTTTCAAATTTACTTAAAGGAGGGTAATAATTTTAAAAGTTAATAAAAGCACATTTTATGCCGCTTGGCTATTTGAGTGCAAAAATGAAAATAAAACAACAGATTAAACTCGAAAATTCCTATATGAAGTATTTGCACTCCTTGTCATATCTTGGCATTGTTTGATTCTGAGAAGTGCAGAGTCAAGGATGCCATTTTCTGCTTTTGGTAGATTTTTCATTTGAATGAAGTGATTAAATCAAAAATGGTAACTTTGCTTAAAGTACTTTTAGCCTGAGTGACGAAGTTTGATTTGCGAACAATTTGCAAGTTTTAAGCTTTATGGTTAATTTGGCCATTGTATTTTTTATTGCATGATGGTGTGATTGCGTAATGAGAGTTTAATCTAGAATTTTCTTTTTTTAGTTTTTGTTGTTTTTAATTGTTCCAAAAAATTTTTGTATTTTAGTTATATTTTGTAATTTTTGTTTAAAGTTTTCGAGAACTGAAATCCCATTAAGGTAATCTATTGGTTCTTGAGAAGGGGTGTAATGTTTTTCAGTTTTCAAAATTTAAAGTTTAAAAAAAGTCAGTATAATTTTATGAATTTAGTTTGCTTATCTTAGTTCTAAAATTTATTTCAGATTTCCGATTAAATATTTTAAAAAATTTTCCAGGATAATATAACCTTTTTACTTCTAATTAAAAAAAATAATAATATTTTGTTGCTTCAGTTCTTAAAATTGTTTTTACTGGCTCTCAACGTTTTCTGTTGCATTTTTAAAACTTTGGAAGAGTATGATTTTGGTATTAATATAGTTTAATTACATTATAATGTGCTGCTAAAGCACTATTATTCTTTTGGTTTAGATAGTATAAAAAGATTTTTCTTATATATATATATATATATATCTTTTTCCTATTATATATATTATATATAATGTATTGCACTTATTTTGTTTTTATATAGCTTATCCGAGTTCAGTGATGAAAATATGATGGATCCTTATAACTTAGCAATTTGTTTTGGTCCCACTCTTTTGCCTATACCTGAAGATAAAGATCAAGTTCAGTACCAAAATTTAGTGAATGAACTTATTAAAAATATAATTATTTATCAAGAAGAAATATTTCCAGATGATGGAGGAATTGTTTATGAAAAATATATTAGTACAAATGTTCCTGATGAAAAGTAAGCATCCCTTTTAATTTAAATTTTTAATGATGTGCTTTGTTCTGTAATAGAATAATTATCAAGATTGTTTTTATTTAGTATGGCGCTTATGATAGGTGCCAATTAATTTAAAAATAAAATAGGCATCAATGAAGTTTGTTTTTCAATAGATTTATATACAACATATGTATAAAATGATTTTACTTTATAATTTTTTAGTGATGTTGGAGATTCTCCTCCTGATCCTGTTTCTGATTTGACTGAAGATTCAGAAGTAGATACCGTTCAAAGTGAAGATGGTAAGTTAATCTCTTTTTCTGTTTCATATTGCATGCAATATTATGAAAGGCAAATGCAAACAATATGAAGGCAGTTAACTTTGGAAATCATAGTTTTTAATGGAATTAATAATTAGAATTTAAACCATTCTGTAATGTACAGTATTCAAATTATCAGAAAGTGAGTTTTGATATTAAAATTTCTTGACTTTTGTTGTTCTAGTTTCGAAGCCACAGTGGCTTCCCACATCTTTCTTATGAATATTACCTTTTTTTTTTTAATCTCCCTTATGTTTTGTAACTTTCAAGTGATCTCAGCCTCTGTTACTATCTTACAAAATTAGTACTATGCAGTTTAAGGTGAATGTGAAAGTTCATTAATTTTAATTATATATAATCTAATAAAAAGATTTTTAACTCTGATTTATTTCTTCATAATCCATCCTTAATCATAAACCAGAGTGTGAGCTGAGAACAAGAAAGTTAGAGCTTTGTTCTCTTTTTTAAAGGTGTTATTAAATTTAATATCCTTCCCCTTTTTTATAAATACTGTGTATATGATAACTAATTACAGTATTTATGACAATTTGCAGATGCAGTATTTCCTGAACAAGAGATAGCCTTCAATTTGTTTGGCAGTACGTTTTTCTTTTGGTTTATGATTTCTTTTATATATTTTTATTGCCATTATGAAAAGTTTATTATTTATGTTCTAGAGATTTAGATTGTTTTAAAATTATTATAGACAAATTCTGATTTTACCATTTTCGCAAAAAATTTACATAAAAGCTATGTGAAATAAAACAAGAGTAAATTTCATGCTTAAAAAGTTATCAGTGCCCTAATTATATAGTGAATGCAGAATAATGCATAACTTTAGTAATAAGAATATATTCTCATTTAAAATTTCATTTTCTTGGAAAAGCTGTTGTTGGTTATTTTATGAGGAATGAATTGCAGTCTAATGTAAGCAAAAGTAATTCATTCTAAACACAAATGTTTGATTTTTTAAGGTTGAGTTTTTTAAGGTTTAAGGGAATTAGGTAAAATTACTCAGTGCTTAAGCCGAATGAAAATAATGGGCAATAGTTTTTTTTATTGTTTATACACTCTTTTGCAAAAAAATCGAAGCACTAAGAAAGACTTTTGTGATTGTGATGAAATTTGGTATGCAAAAACATCTTGATCGAACATGCAAATGATAGAAGTTTTAAGGGAAATGGACAGGAATTGCGATTATAGTGTGCAGTTCGTAAAGTGTAAAACCAGTAACAGAGGCGGAAATTTTTTCCCCCTTTTTCTTTTTTTTTTCCTCCAATGAAATTCTGTAAAGAAGCAACTAAAGATGCCATTACAACAATATCGAAAACCTTGCAGATAACTAAATGACTTCAAAAGTGGTTGCATTGTAGGGTTGTGTGAAGCTGGGTGGTCATACCAAGCAATAGGCAGCATACCTGCAGCGTACAGACACTGCTGTTAAAGGATGTTGGCAGCAATGGTTGCTACAAGGAAATTGTGGATGAAATGAAGGCTCTGGAAGGCTAAGGAGCACAATTGCGAGACAAGATAGGATGATTCTTCTTCATCAGGCTCGAACCGCCCCAACGGTATCATTGTCGACTATTCAATGCATTACAGCCACATCTATACCTCCCATGGTACTGCCGCTTGTCTGAGGCGGGGTTACACTCACAGAGGCCTTTAAGACATTTGCCTTTGACCCCACAACATGGCAGAGTTGTCTGGAGTGGTGTCACGACCGATCATCATAGCTGCCATCAGACTGGCATCATATAGTGTTCAGCAATGAATCCGTCTTCACTCTTGAAGCAGATGACCACCGTGTTTGTGTCTGGAGAGGACGGGGCCAGCGGTCCTAATCAGCCTTTGTTTTACAAAGGCATACAGCCATAACCCCTGGTGTAATGGTGTGGGGTGCTATTTCTTATGACAGCAGGTCATCTTTAGTCATCCTCCATACATCTTTAACAGCTCAACAATATGTTGATACCATCCTGTGGCCGGTTGCATTGCCCATCATAGCATGTCATCCTGGGCCCATTTTTCAACAAGATAATGCCAGGCCATATACCGCTGGCATATTTCTGGATTGTGTGCGGTTGGTACTCTTCCTTGGCCAGCAAAGTCACCAGACCTTTCACCAATCAAGCATATCTGGGACATGGTAGGTTTCCAGATTCAGACACCAAAATATGGTAGATCTGGAATGACAACTGATTAATGCCTGGCAGAATGTGTCGCAGGATGACATTAGAAACCTCTACCACACCTTGCATCAAGGAATTCAAGCATGCATTGCCACCAGAGGCAGTTCGACCAACTACTAATTTGAACACTCAGTGGGTGATTGTGAGCCATGAACAGGTACTATGACCTTGATTTTTTTAATCATGTGTATGAGCTATACACACATTTAGTTTCATCAAAAACGACCACTTCCTTCATGGTGCTTCGATTTTTTTGCAAAAGAGTGCATGTTAAATAATCTAATTATTTTATGCAGTGAGAAGTTTTTGTTTAATATTTATTTTTATTTTTATCAGATTTATAAAATTGGATTCATAAAAATTATTTCTTTAATCAAATAAAAATTTTTAGGGTGTATTTAGAACTATTGAATGAAGATTTATATTTAGCATGAAAGAAATTTGCATCTGTATTTATAATTTTGTGCTTGATGTTTTTTTAATCTGCAGGTTTTTTACTGTGAAGGTCAATTTTATATATATACATTTATCTGTGATTTTAAAAGAATTTATGCTGCAGAAACTGTTACATTTAAAAAGGTATTGAATGAAAAATCTCAAAAGGGTAAAAATAAAAGAAAAAAATCAGATGAGTAGTAATAAGCATTTGGTATTTATATTTTGGTTAGTAAATGGTTTTATTTGAAATAGATAAGGTTATTTGTATATATTTTGTTTGCTTCTTAAAAAAAGTGTTAAGTATATTATTTTCTGTAAGACTGATGGAAAATGAGGCTATTAATTTTATTATTGTAATTTCTCATAATAATGAGGAAGTGGAGCTACAATTAAACAGAAATTCTACTCCCCTCCCCCGAAAAAAAAAAAGCTGCAAATAAACCACAAAGTTAGATAATTCAGAAAACATGAACACATTAATTTATAAATCAGAAGCTAGTAGTTGGCTGTTTTGAGATCGCATTTTTGATATGTTGCTTTAAACTCCTTTGTGTGACATCTGAAACCATATATATTGATCTGTATTATAAGATTTCTTCTAGAAGAAGAAATGTTAGACTCCTTTGTGTATTCAGCTGGCTCATTATGTAAACAAACTGTTATCTTTGATATTTTAGGGATGTTGATAAATGGTATCTCTATAGCATTATGTTGGTATTCTCTTAAAGAAAGGAATTCAGATTGTATCTTGATGTTGAGCTTTTAAATTGTATCTATTTCAAATTAAATTAATAGATTATTAGCAGAAACTTCAGTGACTATACTTTATGAAAAGACATAATGACTTTATGAAAAACTTAATAAATTTAAAAAAAAAGAGCTAATTTCTGTATGTTAAATCCAATAAAAATAAAAAAATATTTGAGCATTTCTAATTCATATTTTTTCTTAACTGATTAAAGAATAATTTGCTAAATGGATTCATTCTGTGAAGATCACACACTCGTACGCAAATGTTATTGTTAATAGAATCTTCTTCACCCCTACTTTTAGACTATTTTCATAAATTTTTGCATTTTATTTTAAGGTGCTTTGCAATTGAAAGTGTAGCATCTTTAAGGCAAAAAAACTCCCCAATTTTTTTAACCCCCTGATTATGTATATATGAATATATAATTAAAAAAATTAAATAAAACCATTTTATGGCCCATTTCAGAAACTGAAGTGATGGAGGCTGTTGCGCAATTTGACTTCAATGCTCGCTCGCAAAGAGAGCTTTCTTTCAAGAAGGGCGATACTCTCCTTTTACATAATCAAGTATCAAATGATTGGTGGAAAGGGAGTTTCCTAGGAAGGGAGGGTCTTATTCCAGACAAGTACATCCTCTTAAAAATTAGGTATATTTATTTATCTTTCTTGCACTGTAGTAATTAACCTGTGAAGTTTTCAATGTGATGTACACTCACGTTTGTGGAAAATTGCAACACCAAGAAGGAATCGTCATAATTGAATGCAATTTAATACACAGTTGAGTGGTAGTGGTACAAATAAATGATTAAATGTTCAAAGCAAACAAACAAGAACAAGAGATCAGAATCAGTATTTTGTGTGGCCACCACGCGCCGCAATAAGTGCTGCTACACGACGTGGCATGGAGTCAAACAAAGTTTGAATGTCTGACTGAGGAAGAGCATTCCATATCGTTTGTACGCGTACCCAAAGTTCGTCTGCAGACGCAACAGGACGAGGATCACGAGCAAGACGCCGACCAATGACATCCCACACATGTTCAATTGGCGACATATCCGGGGAACACGCAGGCCAAGGAAGAAGCTGTACCTGCTGCGCAGCAAAGAAGGATTTAACAATCCGAGCAGTATGAGGGCGGGCATTGTCCTGTTGAAATACAGCGCCTGGCAAGCTTTGAAGGAAGGGAACAGCTTCGGGCTGTAGAACTTCACGGATATACCGGTTGCTGTTCAGATTGCCCACAATTCGTAGCAATTGAGATCGTCTATGATATGCTATGGCGCCCCAGACCATAACTCCGGGTGTTCGTCCACTGTGGCGTTCGATAATGCACTCCGGAAGGTGGCGTTCACCGGCATAGCGTCTGACACGAATGCGGCCATCATGGTACCACAAATTAAAGCGGGATTCGTCAGAAAACACGACATGCTGCCAATCAGCACGCCAGTCTCTATGCTGATTGGCCCATTGTAGCCGCAGGCGGCGATGGTCGTGCGTTAGGGGGATCCTGTATAAAGGAGTCCGTGCGCGCAGTCCACACTGCAGCAGACGTCTACGAATTGATGAAGCACACAATGAAACACCTGTAGCTATTGACCACAGTGCTGCCAATTGTCTAGAGGAAGCTGTACGGTCCGTCCGCGCCATGCGGACCAGGTGTCTATCATCGCGAGCTGACGTCACATTTCGGGGTCCACTCCCGGATTTCCGAGTTGTCCGACACTCGTCCGTCCACTGCTTCCAAACGCGCATCACTGTGCTGCTGTTACGCTGCACACGAGAGGCTACTGCACGATACGACAATCCAGCTTCACGAAGGCCGATGATTCTCCCTCGTTCAAACTCTGTAAGTTGTTCAAATCTCGCTCTCTTTCGTCGACGAGGCATAAGTACAGATTGAGTTAACGTTTACCACTAGCAGATAACCACCGATAACCATACACGCCTCGCTACAGCCATCTATTTATTCGGATCCATCAGCCGTTCAGAGGGCGCTGCTCAGCATACGCATGCGCTACGGATTTGCAATTCTAATCATTTGCATATCATGCGCTACTTTGCATTTCCTGAAAATTTCAGCTCACTCGCGTAAGTCCTTCATGGTGTTGCAATTTTCGCAAACGTGAGTGTATTTTGAATGTTATGTATTTATTGAATTATGACTCTTCTATCAATATTTCATAATCCTTTCAATTGTAAATAACTGCCATACATTGATTCCAACAGCCTATTGTTCACTCTTGTAGAAGTGTTCAGTCAGTCTGTCACCAGAAAATGTGCAATGTTTAATGTATACTGACTGATTTCTATGCTGTCGGGCTTTTGTTCAAATTCCATGTAAGACATGTAAATTTGTGCATGTATATATTATCAGAGAAGCAGGGTATGAGTCTCTCAAACTATTGATGGTAGAGCACAAGTGTACCGCAAGATATATAGATTTCATCCCTTGCAGTGTTCTTTGGCAAAAATGGATGAAGCTGAGACAAGTGACTGTCATGTACTTTGTCTAAATTAAAAAATATATATATATATTAGTCAGTCTACTGGCAATCTTTGTATAATACAAGTAATCCCTGCCAAGACTGACATGATTTCATTTTGACTTGGAGAATTGAGGAAAGTTCCATGAAATACAGCATTTCTGGAACACATTGAGAGAGTAGAGTGGCCAGATTAAAATTTATAATATATCAGTAAATGTATTGTTTAACTACAATTATGTCAAAAGTAGTTTATTTGTAAAAAGCCAGAGAAATGACCAAACAAATTTACATTTGTTCAAAAAGTGTTAAAAAAAGTTATAATAAAATGTTCCAGTGGATAACTGACCAAAATAATTTGCTATGAGGAGCTTACGATGAATATGCTGTTCTTTTAATTTTATAAATTGTTATCGAGTATAAAATAAAGGAAAATTGGAATTTTTTCCAGAAACGTATGGCTTTGACCAATTATTCATGTTTGTAATAAATATATTTGATAGTCATAAAATATAATATAATTTTTCTAATTTTTAAAGCATATCCAAGATTTTAACACTTATTCTTTATTTTATATAACATTAATCTGCATAAAATGGCAGAGATACTTGACAGTATTGTGTGGTGGGCATATATTATATAACATATTTTTTAATAAACATATTTTTTAATATTCAGGCATTTCATTTAGATTTTATTGTACAAAAGATGCTGATGTCATATATTGTTTTTGAATTGCACTGTCAACAGGTTATCTGGTATAACAAATGGCACTGAAGAGTTCAATGCACAAAATGTTTTGTCGCTTTTCTTTAATACTTTGATAGAAACTTCAATGTTAAATAGGTATCTGCTTACTGTTGAAACTGTCTAGTCATCAAGTTTAATGGTGGTTTTCTGTGGAAGGCAGTGCATTCTTTCACATCTTTAATTAATTTTTGCTGACTTTTACAGTTATTATTCCTGCTCATCGCAAATTATGTTCTTAAACCTTTCATCACTGAGTTTAGGTTGTAATGTGGACCATCCATATATTACAGCTAAGCATACACTGGCGATGAATAAATATTTCGCTTTCAATGCAAGAGGTATTGATTAAATTTGAAAGCTGAAGTTGCAGAAGATAGCATCAAAATTTTTATATTGTATTTTTATTTATTTTAAAATTTTTAATCTATTTATATATATGTATTTATGTGTTTTTATATTTAAATAATTTATTTCTTTTAGAATTCATATGTTCATATCATCATCAAAGCACAGCCATCTATCTCAGTTAGTAAATTTTTCAGGGTTCGCATTTAAAAATTTAGTACAAATGCTAAAGTTAATAGTTTTGGAAATGAGCTTATGTCATACATAGTATTTCCAGTGAACCCAACTGCTGGACTCTTAAATTTTGAAAATCAACCATTTTCAGAAAACATAACTAACAAATGCTTAAGAGGTAACTTTGCAAATTTAGTTAATTTTTACTATTAAAAAATTGCTTGTACGATACTTTAAATCCTGAGGTTTTTTGGAACTGATTTTCAGTCCTTAAAAATCCTTAATTTTGGCCAAAATTTGTAAGCATTCCTTAGTTTTGCTCTTCTAATATTTCTGCTCCCATTCTGAGTGTAAATTAACATTTTGGATGAGTATGGAATTTAAATTATGTGGCTCATAACAGGACATTGCAAATTAGTCTCATAAATTGGGGGGGGGGGACATATGTCAGCCATCCCAGAAGGAAATTTTGTTTGGTTAATGCAGCCTTTCGAAACAGGTGTTATCAAGAAGACTACTGCCTGCTGGCATTGGGAGGACGGAGTTTCTTGGCCTTTGACCTTGACCTAACAGCTGTGCTTCAACAGCCTGTGACCTTCAAGAAGGTCAAAGCATGACTTTCATAAAGCCATTATTAAATTCAGAAACTTCAAATCTATAGACAAAATTAATAGGGCACTTGGAAAAGGGAGGAGAGGAGATATTCTGAAACTATTTGCTCTTATTAGAAGAATATAAATATTAGCTTCAGGGCCACTAAGAACAATGCATATCTGCCAGCTTTTACTAATTTTGCAAAATTTTTAGGAATCCTAATTTTTACAATCTTGCTCATGAAATTCATTTTTTCTGAATTTTCAGTTTTTATAAAAGCATAAAAAATATGCCAGTTTGGCAACTCATGGCCAGATTATATTTAATTTGTATACGTTTATCAGAGAGTTAGTTATAATATGGTTTCCATTCCTCTTCATTTTGCATTTGAAACAAAAAGAAAGTTTTTTCTGTTTCTGGAATGCGAATTGGTTTTGTTGTGCATCACTAAATTTGCTGACTTAGCAATATTTTGAGGATTTCTCTTCATAATTTTTTATTCAGAAGTTTCCAGACCTTTTTTTATAAACATTTATAGCAATTGGGGGGGGCAACATTGTTAAAATAACTATAACATGTTAAAATTATATTTATTTCAAAAAGTAATATTAAAATATTTTTATTTTCTGTCATGTTTGTGATTTTAATATTCACGTATATAGCAGTTTTCTTTGCAAAGTTCACTTTATTATTTCGCCCCCTAAATTACTCTACCCTAAAAAAAAAAGAAAAGAAAAAAGAAAAAAGGGGAAAAAAAATAAATCTTGATAGGTATGACAATAGATTGGCTGGTGATGCAGTTTTTATCTCAGAAATTAGTCTGCAAACTTTGGAAGGCACATGATTATTGGCCAAAAAAAAATGTGATGAAATGAAAAATGTATAGACTAGACTATCTTACAGGAAGACATTGAGAAATTACTTTTATTGTTTGGAGAAATTAAAAAAACACCAGAGAAGCCAGAATATTACTATAGAAGTATTTTTGCTTAACATATTTATTTTATTTTCATGTTTTTCACTGTGCACAAGCTGGAAAAATTAAAAAAGTTGTGATATCTTGTTATATGGAGAGACATTTATGAAAAAGAGAGCTTTTCTGTTAGTAGATCTATTGAAAACTGATATTTATCCACTCACGCTTTTCAAAATCGGTGGTCTTGAATGCACTTTTCCTAAGGATCATTTTAACAGATCGAAACCTCAAACTTCCATATGATAAGTGACATAGACTGTATTTATTTCAGAAAAGTTTTCTGGATTTATTCTCAATACTGATATTATTAAAAAAATAAGTTTAGTAATTTCTTCTGCACATTAAATGCAATTTTTTAGAACAAAAATCTGTTAATTATTGAGGAAAAAATTGTTATTAACAAATTAGCAGTTACTAGTACAAACATTTATTTGTTTATTAAAGCACATGAATCCAGCTAAGATGTTAAAAAGAAAGAAATGGTTATAAATTTATAAAATTATCAAAGAAATTTCAAATTAAGAAGATAGTAACTGTCGTAGAGTTATTTTGTAGCTTTTAATGTATGAATGCCCTAATATATATTTTAAACAAATGTAATAAATCATATATAAAATTATCTATTGCTTTAATTTGTAAAATTTTCGTAGATTGTAGTTTTAATAAGGCTTTTTTAAAACAATTATTCAAGAAGAATAATTTAAATCTTCTGTAAAATATGCATGGCTATTTATTACAAGTGTGAAATATAAATGTTTCAGGAACTCTTAATTCTTAATTTAATATTAATTAATTGATAAATATTCGAGAGTTGATTTTGTTCTCAAGCTTGTTTTCACAGTTAATGGTAAATGTTGGATTATATTAAATAGTAATACTTCTATTTTACTCTTAGAATGATATTTACAAATGCTAATAGGATATGTGTGGCTTTCAACTACACACACTTTATAAAGCCTTTATGATGCTCATTCAAAGACTTTTATGTTTAATATTTTTGTCAAGATTACAGATTTTGTCAGATTTACAAAAGATTATCTAATATAAACAAAGAAAAACAACAAGAAACAAATGATTAGAAGCTGAAATAAAGCTTAGCCATGCTGAACAAAAGTTTTGTGCTAAGGTGACAGCAGTAAATATGCAGATGTGTGTTTTAGTTCTTAAAACAATGCTAAATGAGAAGGGATATGTAGAAATCAGTTGCTAACTTTCCCAAAGTTCATAAGTTAGCTTTGCCTTGAGTATAGAATATATAGTGGTGTATATTGTTTAGTTAGTGGAGATCTTAAAATCAGACAATTTGTAATAATTTATTTTTTGTTTTATGTAGAGATGAGGATAAAGATAAAAGCAGCATGGATGGTAGTGAAAAAAGACGAACTAGCAGCAGCAGTGATTCCCTCTCTGGAATTAGTCATAGCCCAAAGTCATTATCAACTTCTGGTGCTCCTGAGGACTGCAGCTCTACCTCCTCTTTGGATCGCAGGAGTTTGAACAGTCTTCACCCACAAACGCCAGAATGGGAAGGATCTCAACCATTCCCAGCCAAAGTTGGCGATCCAGAAAACAAAGGGCAAGAGAGTGCAAAACTTCCTGATCCTCCTGACTTGGAAACTGCTCATGATATAGAAAGAGAGACTGCAATCGTTGGTTGCCAGACATATGAAAATTTTGAAAGGAGATCAAAGAAAGCTTGCAGTGATGCACCAGATCTTGTTCTAGATCTTCCTATCAATCTACCTAGTCCGATATCGGGGACAAAAAATAACAAAAGCCCTACAGATGATAACTCAGTTCTGAGCCCAGCAAGCAGTACTGATAGCCCTGAGCTCACGGCAGCTGAGAGATTTGCCAAATCTAATCAGTGCACAATGAAAAAAGGAACTATGTCACGTAGTGCAAGTCATGTCACAGGTCCCCAGTCTTTAGATGCACAAACCCAAACATTTTATGCTGTTCGGCGTAGTGCAAGTACAGGGGATAACTTGGGACCTGCATCACCTGAGTTAGCTCTCGATTCCAAAGAGAAAACTATACAACACAATGCACAATCAGAACAAATTCCATCACCACAGACTAGTAATAACTCTATTAGAGCAGAAACTGTCGAACTGAACTGGGGAACAAAGATAGAAAAAGTGGATGTACAAAGTAAATCTAGTGAAAGTGAAGTACTTCCAGAAAAAACTGAAACTGTTAGTGGTGGTGGAGTGTCTTCTTTTAAACCACCTATAAAAAGTAAACCTCCTCCAGTCATGAAAAAACCTAATCGTGAACAAATCAAAGCACAAGAAGTGTATCAGCAAACAGCATGTTGAGTTAAGAAACAGTGTTCCAATTAAAAAGGTAATAATTGGGTAGTTATACCTAATTACTGTTATAGATCTTTTACAGACAGAAGCAAAAGCGAGACTTAAAAACTGGATCAGCTGTTTGTTTTTAAGCTGTATATGACTTCTTTTCTATAATTAGTATTATCTTTTAGAAGGTATGCTGATTAAATGTTGAAAGTAAAAATTGATTGTGATTTCTACCAGTGTTAGATTTTGGTCTTTGGCGGTTTCAGCAGTGAAACTCTAAGAACATGTGTTAAGTTCCTGACTAAAACTGACAAAATGTACAAGTAATGACAGTCAGCTGTTTTCTGTGTAAACTGCCTTCTTAATCCATTTTTATAGTTTGTAAGCAGTGTTTTATGTTGTTGAATCAATGCCAATGCTTTATTACTAAATTAGTCAATGTTTCAACAAAATGCTTTTTTTTAATCTGTGTAGTCTATGTATGTTTTCAGCCTAATGGGTTCCTATGCCAGTTATGTGGTATACATATTTATAAGATAAACAGTGGAAAGCTAAACACACAGAACTGTTGGATACTGTGTAACTGTTTCTGTTTCATATGTCAAAAATGAGATAAATTGATCACTTTATGCTGATTTATTTCTTTATATTTGAAATGAAGGGGAAAAATTTGACTGAATATATTTTATTTAAAGATTCATATATCTTGATGTATTAAATAGTTTATAAAACAGCTGCTGGAAAAATTACAATGGAAAATCGAGGAATTTTATAGTTCAAGCAGAGAGTTTACATGTATATTTTATATTACTAGTATTTGAACAGTTGCATATTGTGATCAATAAGTATTATTCCACTGAAAAAGTGCACATATTTTAGAATTTTGACAGCAATTTTAAAAATTCAGTGTTTTTATGTTGATAAAAATATGTATTTCTATATGAAGTATGTAAAGTAATGCGAAATTTGTATGCTGTTTTCTACGATAAAAGTTTTTGATAAGAATGTCTGTTTACAGCAATCAAGGCAATGTTTGGATTATATGAATGTGTTTTTAGTACTTTTAACATTAGTTTTAAGGATTTTCCTTTTATTCATGTCTTTGTGTCCCCAAATATGTATGTCATGTTCATGCAACTTTGTATGGATTTTATTTATATAATAATCTTGCTAAATATTCAGTTTTTTAATTATTTCTTTTCAGAACATAAATTTCTTTCACATTCACTAAATTATAATTTGAAAACAGTTGCAGTTTTCTATAACTCTTGGATATGTTTTAAAAAAGACTGCTTACCCAACATGAACAGTGACCATAGGCCATATGATTCCAGTTTGACAAATCACTAAAGATTATAACTGTCAGTTATCTTTTAAGAAAAATGTGCAATTGTAAGTTTTGGCCGTTCTTTCTTAATAAAGAAAATTCTGAAATAATTAATATAAGGATCAACTTTAAAATATTTTAGGGAATGGGATTGTGCTTGGTTTTGCAAAAAAATCATCAAAATTATGACCCAAACTGTTCTAAAGAAAAATGCATCGGTTTTAGGAATTGTATAGAAACTGTGTATCATTAGGTAGACATTTTCGCATTCCTACTAAAGAAGGTTTGAAACCCATGCTTCTAGATTAATTTATATAGGGATATATAAAAATTTTACATAAAAAAATATCACGGGTAGCTAGCTGCCTGTAAATCATCAGAATTTGTAAATAATACCCCAGCATTTTAATTTATATCTTGGGTAATTTTAATTTTACAAAGATTTTGAGGAATGTTCAACTAATTTGGAAATGGAATATCTTAAATTTTTTTCCTCTTACATGTTGTTCAGTTTAAAATTTTTTATTTTTCTATTGAAAATTATCAAAATTATATTGCACTTTGAAAGTCTCCCTTAATGCATTTCTTAAATTGGAACCCTAAGTTTATGATTAACCTTTCTAAAGATGTTATTAAGCATGCAATCCTTATTTAAACATGCTGCAGAATGTTTGTTGAATACTTCCATGTGAATTTTCAAAATTAAATTAGGCGTAATAATTGTGGCAAATATCACAATTAGAGATCCTTTCGGACATTTTAAAATTCAAAACATGTAATAGTTTTCAGACATTTATGTGCACAATATTACGATAGCTTCATTTTGGAAAAATATCCTTCATGCAGAATTTTTAATTTAATAAGACATTTTTCTTTTCAGCTTTTATTACACTGCATATAAAAATAATTTTGATGTATTTAATATGTAAAATATAGCTGGAGTTTTGCTAGTTTGTGTATAGTGAAATTCATATATTGTTTTATATATTACTGCTCAATATGTCTGCCTTGTGCACAATAAAAAAATATATCCATTACTTTTTGTAATCTTATTTAAACTTTACACTGATACGTTTTAATAGTGTTTTCATACAATATTTTTAATAATTTACATTTTTTATATCATAAATGGTTTTATGTATTATGCAAAATACCCTAGTACACAATTCATTGTGATGACTAATCTGTAATACTTTTGCAAAATAAATTATGACTTTTAAGGACTTAAAAAAAAGTAATTTTTAAATTTTATTAAATGGCCTATTTTGTGCCAATGGTCCAGAAAATACCAAATTTTAATGGTAGATCAGGTATGCAATCAAAAATAGCTAGAGTGTCATTTGCTAATAAGTGAGTTGAGGAGCATGACGCAGAATTCTAGGCAGGACATTTACAATAGCAAAATACTTTTGTCCAGTAATATGTCTAACAATTTCAATTGGCCACAGTATTATTATTTCAAGCAAATTTTAAGTTTAAAAAAAACTAAGGTTCTCTTTCTCAGAATTACTGCAGGATAAAATTGTCACTCATACTTTTATTTTTTAAAATACAGAAAGGATTTTATTGTCAAGGAAATTATTATTTTATAGCAGCATAAAAATTGGCTATGAAAGCATATATGATTATTGTTGGAAAATTGCATTCTGCCTTGGGTTTGTGTTCTGCTGAATATAAAGTGTAACCGTATTTATATGCAGTAGAAGCCAACAACACATATTCCGGTTAGCCCCGTGGCTGTACTGTGGGTTTTCGGAGGAACAGAAAACTCACGTGGATGGAAATGGCAGTAGAAATCCATTACTACTGCCATTCCATCCACTTGAGAGACAATGTCTGCTACATAGCAATGCATCGCATTGAAGTCGTGATCAATTAATTCCCAGGTGATACAATGCATATGATGCAGCTATTATGTCAAGTTAACATCTGTTTCATATATCATAAGTTTGACATATATTGTGTTTATCTATTCAGTTAAGTGTAATGGAAGACCAATATCGCTTTACATCCAAGCAAGAAAACTTCTGCTATGTAACCATCACTTTGTCTCTAACCGATGCAAAACTACATAAAATAAATTTGAAATATGTGATAGAGAATTAAAAAGGTAAAGTGTTAAGATGTGTAATAAAACAATCCAATATTAATTTCACATACACACAAAAAACATTAAACAAGAAAAATGTAATATAATTTTTCTCTCACAAAAATTTTATTTCCAATATGCAGCTTTATACTATATGGGATAGCTATCAATTTTTATATATTACATATCGTAGCAGCATAACTGAACCAGAAAATAAAAATAGTGAATGTAAAAAAAAATTAACTGCATTGTTATAACCTGTAAATTGAGATTCTTTAAGTGATCTGTATTTCTTGAAGACGTAAAACAAAATTTTTAGATAACTACATTTTATTTACTGATATACATAAAACATTAGACACATGCAAATCAAATATACATATCTACAGTAGAAAAAGTATGCAAAAATTTACAAAATCCTCGTTTAGAAACATTTTCTATGTCTAACTTCATGTAGCAGATTTCATCTATGTCAGTGTTTCACCTTTTGTGACCTAGAACAAAGCATAAAATACTTAAAACTGTTTATATGTTGAATAAAAATTAAATACTATGTTTGCAAAACAAAATACAGATTTTTTTTAATAATGTATGTAAGGTTAAAAAAAGTGAACAAAATTCTAATTTTAATTTCAAAATAAGTTCTTATTTTCTCTTTTACCAGTTGTATCATTTTTGCCAATTTAATGAATTCATCATTTATGTCTTAATTTTGAAAGGCATTTCAGTTTATGTAACAATTTAACAAAAACCATTAAAATTTTTGAAGTTCTTATTTTTGAATTTTTCCACTTCATTTGATAGCCAGATGTTTTTTTCCCCACAAGATTTACAGAATGAAATGGCATCAAACATTATCAGAAATTTCTTTAAAAAACAGACATGATCTTTTTATCACAGAATATGGTAAACAGGGTTATATTCTCTATTTCTTGAGAAGACATTTATTATATTTTCAAGCTATCATAGTTCATACAAGAAAGACTTACTTTCCCATGAAAATAAACAATGGTGAGTCTATTTCTTTTGGCAGTTATATTTTTTTTTTTTTTTTTAAATTTTTTTTGGGATCAAAAAGCATTGATTTGGTTTCAGATGTAAACATTAGTAAATTTGAATTTAAATGAGAGATTTAGAATCTTGAGATATGCCTCAGTTCGGGACATGCAGGAAATATTTGTAATTAAGAGTCTACTATATTGTTTCCTTCTCTTTTTGGAACAGTAATAATATCTGTTCAATCCTATATGTACCTGTCTTTAATAACCATTAGAAAGTTAGAATACAGCGCCACCTATTGCCAAAGAGAATAAACTCTCACCTGTTTGCTGGTTTTATCTAAGGCAACGTATAGTAGTACTGAATGTAGTTGTAGTATCTAGTTGCTAAGCTTTCAATGTGACTGCTGAAGTAAGTACAGGAAATCAGACAGAAAATGATTAAAAGAATTCTTTATTAGATTCTTTAAAATTCACAATGCGTTGCCTTGACACTAACAAACTATGCCTCACCCAGGCGGTAACTAAAATAACAAGAACTAAATTTAAAATTCAAAGATATTATCAGAACAGTAGAATTTTCCCTAGAGCTCAGAGAATCCTGTTACCTAAAACCGTGTCGAAGTCTAGTGGCAGCAGAATAATAGCATGCCACTTTTAAGTACAGAATCAGAAGCTCACGCTACAGAGGTACAGTACTTTCCCAGTCTCGCTAACTTTCCCTTTTAGAAAGCTCAGTATTTAAACTTTTTCTCCAACTGGTAGGAATTGCATTCGTTCACACGAGCTACCAAACTGACATATTCTGGCATTGACAATTAGGGGAATGAAGGCTTATAGCAGTCGGAACACTTTTATTGTTGCCGAACCTTTTAATAATTTCGAAATTTGGTGGCACACAAAGAAAAAGATAAGTTTAAGAAAATTTTACTATCTATAATACACTGTGTAAAATAATTTATGATAATAATTTTGAATGTAAAATAAAATATGTACTACAAAGACAGCAGTACATTTATTAAGGGATTAATTACAAGTTAATAATAATAATACTTTTAATGAGAAATTTGAGCTTGATGTTTTTTGATAATTTCATTTATATTTGGTTGTAAAAATGACAATACTACTCTCATATCGTCTTCTACATTTAACAGTCTCGACCTTTTATTTGCTTTTAGGTTGGTTAGTACTGAAAATCCGAATTCACATAAGATGTAGAAAATTGTAATAATATTTTTAAAGCTTTTTTGGCCATCATGGGATAATCGCATCTAATATTAATCCAAAATGAATGAATCGATTCTTCTGAATATTTTAAAAATAAATCTCGATTATTAGAAAGTGAAATTAGTTCTTCCTCTTCCTTCAAAGTTAATTCAAATACTGAAGTATTTATTTGTTATCACAAATGGATTACAAACCCCATCAAATTTTTTTATATCTAAATTTGAGAAATAACAAATAATTGTCTCCTCTAATGTTGTCAAATGGCAATAACAATTTTATGAATAGTTTTATTACAATCTTTTGGAACTGACTCAAACTTTTCCAAATTCTAAAATGCCTTTATTCTTTCATAAAGTTTTTTGAATCCCACCAGTTTATCTGTTGAGTTTAAACTATTTTCTTTCGGCCTTTGCATACTTAAATTTATGTTATTAAAAATAACAAAAATCTCTGATAAGTAAGCTAGTCTCCCATCTGCACCAATCAGAACTTCTCAATTTAAAGTATATACTGAAGATGCGTGAGAATGCGCTCTCCTCCAGAACACCAAAATCGGTTCGAATACCACAACTGGCACGTTTATTAATGTCTTTAAAACCGAATTTCACCAATTCTCATGTGTACCGTATATTAGGATTAAACCCATTATAATATTTACTATATACATTTCTAAAATTTGGCGACACACAAAAGTGTCCCGGCACAGTCGTTGAGAATCATTGTATTAGATATTTGCTAATTTGTATAGTTTGATTTATGCATTGGTACTATGCTAGGCCTGTTCTAAAGATGGATTGTTCAAGCAAAACATTTATCATTCTCATTCGGAATCTATTACTTCTTTACCCAGGTAAAGAACAAATATGTGTGTTTACCATACTGTGCAAGTGTATCAGTTGGGAAGAAAGGGAATGTTGAACATTAGTTTAAAACTGTTCACACAGGGATTGAAAAGGATTTTGCACTGAATTCCACTTTAAGGAAAGAAAAGGTAAGGCAGCTAAAATCTAAACTTTATCCTCAACAATTAACTTTTCTAAAACCAATAAACAAGAAAAAGCAGCAGCTGAGGCATCATTCTCAGTTTCAGATATTATTGCACAGAATAAGAAACCATACAAAGAAAGTGAAATGATCAAAACTGCATTTTTAGAAGTTGCAGATGTATTATTTGACAGTTTCAAAAATAAAATTGAGATAAATGTCTTCTATTAAATCTGTACAGTTTTCTACAAATACAGTAATGAGAAGACTTGAGGTTATGAGTTCTGACATTACCTCACAACTTAAACTGACTTTGATCACTGTAGATTTCTCACTACAACTTGTTGAATCAACTGATATAGTTAATACAGCTCAGAAACTGGTAAAGATTATACAATTAACGGGATGAACTATGGATAGGACATATTTTTCGTAGTTACAGATGTTATCAGTTCTGAAAATATTCCTATAAATAAGTTGGTGGGCTTAGCAACTGATGGAGCTTCTGCGATGGTAGGGATTGAGAAGGTATTCATAACCTAGTGTTGCAAAGACAACAAACAGCTTTCTGAAATTTCTGTTTTACCATTGTATAACACACTGGAAGTCACTGTGTGGAAAGTTTTTAAATATGAACAATGTGATGAAAGAGTCATAAAAATAGAAAGTTAGAGCACATGCAGTTCAGAGCACTGACTGATGAACTAGATTATCAGTATGATGATCTAGCACTTCATATGGAAGTTTGTTGGTTGAGTAAAGACAAAGTTTTACAGCATTTTCAAGAGTTGTTTTGAAAGAACAAAGTGAATCCTTTTGTGAACTAGGAAATCTGGTTGGCTGCAGGATTTTGCTTCTCTACAACATCAAACTAAACAAATTTCTACTTTATATCAAACATAAGCACAAATGCCATGAATATGTTGTGATGTCAAGTTTATTAATAAACTCCATACACACATTTGTTTCACATGAACAAACGTTTCAGACAGTTTTTCTGCCTGGTTTACTAATGAAAGAAAGATGCACGATTTTTTCCTTCCTTTAAAAAAATATTTCAACTTGTTCGTTTTCAACCAATCAGCTATCAGCTTGTTTGTTATGGAGAACCAGTTTTCTCTGTGTTAACCCCAAAGTGATCTATTGAGACCACGCAGAAAAACAGTTGTTCCAAACAGCTGTTCTTCCGAAACAAACAGATGTGTGATAACAGCCTAATAGGCACTAAAAAAGTTGCTTGGTGAAAGTTCACAGTCGACAAGACAACACTTCAGTACCAATACGACCTGCTTTGATTGATTCATTCTTAAATTATAATCATGAGCTTATGGCAAAACACTGAAGAAATATTTAGTCATAAAATCTTTTAAAATATCCAGTATACTAGAAAAAATATGAAGGGGCAAAAGACAAAAAAATTTAAAATATCAGTTGACCATAACTATGCAGAGCAACATAAAACATACCCTAGCTTCAAGGTATTCTATTCTTCTCTCCAAAGATGTTAGCTTTTCATTGAGTGTAGCCAATCGAGCTCTACAAGACATATCTAGAAGAAAAAAAAGCCAATTTAAAACAATTTTGATTAATGTTAGGCAATTTAGGCACTGACATATTTTGTAACTTTAAAATATATTATTTTTCCAAGGCTTGTATACAATCAGGTTAATTATGGCTCTAAAAATTATAAATGGACAATGAAATGAATCATGAACAAAGTGATATTCTGCTTTAAACTTATCAGGACAATTCCAATATGCATATTTACTAGCTATTACCAATTTTAAATACCAAGAAATAATCACTATTAAAAGAAAATATGTATTTTCGTCAAATGCTCATGAACTATTTTTTTTTAAATTTTCAAACACACTTTATTGGTCCAACATAAAATGACCTCATTACCCCACACTTTAAAGCAGATTTACAAGAATAACACATAGCTTTAATAGCATCTCTTTAAATGATTTAGACACCATCCTAATGAACAACAGAAATTCTAGCTATAATTCAAGTAATACATGTCCCTTTTTGATAGAAAATGTTCAGGAAGACTCTATGGTAGCAACATTGATGCTTATATCCAGAGCTTAAATTGTGCTGGAATTCGGCTCTGGTACAGACTCAAAGGTAGCAGCAATGATGATCATATCCAAAGCTTAAATTGCACTGGAATCCAGCTTTGATACATCTCAATTTCTCACAATGGAGCTCTAAATAAAAGAGCTCTAGCACTTCTTTTATGTAACTGAACTACCATTTCAGCAGAAAATATTTTTGATTTCAGAAATTTTATTTTGGTAATAAATTAATTTTAAAAATCAATTCTCCCCCCCCAACATGTTCTATTTGATAACATAGAATTATATCGGCAGAGTATCATGGTCTGAAAGTGCTAGGCTCTTCTTACTTTGTTTTCATACCCACACATTTCCTTTAAAGTTTCCTACCATACTCTTGTACCATTTCTATCATTCTCTCTATTCTCCTTAGTGATGCTTAACACTTTTTCACTGGTGTGCACGAAAAAGAATGATCTTTATTTCTATTCAATCTTTAAAACAGCATATTTTTTTATACATTCAAGGTTTAAATTCAGCTGGAATCTGATTGAGCTAATTCTTAGCTTTCGGGTGAAAATAAAATTTCATCCAGAGCCTCAAAGAAGATGAGGTTGTAATGCTTGTTTCGTAATTAAAGCAAACTCCATTGGAACACAGCAAACTTTATTTAATAGATCAATTTCATAGCTGCAACATATAAGTCAAAGAAAAGGTAACATCAAAAATTAACAGCCAAAGTATTCTATCTTTTTTTAAATTAAAAATCCTTTTCTTACTTCGTGCGAGAACCGCGCGCAGCTCTCGAGTTGGCGTTTCAAACATTGCCATTTATTAACATATATATTTCAAATTCAACTATTTCAAAAGTACAAGATTATTATTGCAACAATATCTAAAGCTGTTACAAGGTCCAGCATTTCATATTTTTAAAACGATTTAGTACTGATTATTTTCAATTAATTTAAAAATTTTTATTTAGTTCTTTACATTTTATTCAATTTTAATTACTTACTATTTTATTACTTAAATTATTATTTTATTGGTTATTATAAATTATAAATGGAGATAGATTGATCGATTTATTTTTGTTTATTTTTCCTGACTGCCTTTAATAGGGCTTCGGTACTTGAGAAATTAAGCTTGGCTTATAACCCTCAACTGAACATTTATACTCAAATCTTGTAATGATTTTTTACAAAATGAAATTCACCAGAAGATTTTTTAATGTCAGAATTGTTTCTTACAATATCATTATCCGAACTAACCACACACATTTTTGTTTCATCTTTTGGAACTGAAATGTTCTTGTTCTCAAGAACTTCCTCAGATGATGTCAGCTGCTTATCAGTTATTTTCCGGTCAGACTGCTCGCTGGCCATGGCCGAAAGATTTTAAAGGCTTTTCTCCCCTTTAATCAGTAAGTTTAATTTTTCTAGATGTCTGTTCACTACTGTCAGCAAGTTTTACCTCTTGCTCTTTCTATCATTCACTACATGCTTTTTTTCTTGTTGCTTATTATTACCACCAACAGAATTTCCAGTATTTTCAGATGATTCTGCCTTTACAGTACAACATTCAGAAATTTCTGATGCAGATGCCTCAACTTGAGCAGCATTTTTATCAAAAGATCCCATCACTTCCTTTTCTTTACCATCAGACATTACCTCAGCATTACTGCAAGATTTATTGTTTTGCACAACAGAATGAGTACTATCATCAGCATCTAACACTGTGAAATGGATTTTCTTCATTTTAATTGATTCTTCAGATGACTTCGTCACACATTCTGTTGAATCAACAGCTTTTACTGGTACTTTAGAAACATTTTCAATACACTGAGAATTGCTTTTAATGTCTCTTTTCACAGAATTCTGTTCTTTTTGCTTAAGGATATCTATTTTGTTTTTAGTATCTGTTTCACAATTCTGATTCGTTATCTCAGATTTTGTATAGATGCCTTCCCAGTTTAGTTCAGGAGCACTGACTTCATGCTTATCATTTTGAGTACATACAGGACTACAGTTTATGTTAGATTTTAATAATGTATCTGTTACTTCACATTCAGCAGCACTTTTGATGTCAGTGGACACTTGTGCACCACTAAAATTATACTTACTCAAATTATCAAAACATGTACCACTAAATGAAAGCTTTTCGTTGGCATTTATATTTTTACAAGAATTAGAATCCAGTTTTGATTTTTTATCATGAGTTACAGATTGAATAACACTGTTCTGAAGACCAGCCATGGGGTTATTATCACACATGTTCTGTAAGGCTTGCAAATGGGAGAAGCCTGAAACTTGTGATGGTCTGTCATCATGCTTGTAAGCTATATCTCCATATTGGTTTAATAATTTACTGTTTTTAACTTCAAATTTCACTGACTTCCGAGCATGTTCATAACTTCCTTTAACAGAATCATCTTTCACCATAGATAAATGTTTCTTTTTAAATGGCCGTGGTACTTGAGGATTAATGTTCATACTAGGGTTTTCTACATTAGAACATTTGTCATAGAGAGGATTTTCTACAACACTTTCTGGATGAATACTTCTCAGAGAATCACTTCTTTTGGAATCAGGAAGTAATGAATTTTTACTATCAACAGAAAGAGGCCCAGTACTAGAATGATTATTAGTCACTGATGCACTTTGTTTGATTCCATCAGAAGTCCGACAAGATATGCTCAAGTCCATTGGTACTTCATCATTGCAACTATTTTGGTGAATATTTGAATGAAATCCATCGCTGCATTTTAAAAGATTAGACTTTTCTGAAACATTGCACAAAACATCAACTTCATGATTCACAGCAACAGAACGGTTTGGATCTACGTGCTCTTTATTACTTGGTAATGAATCACTGGAAATTAAACTACATTCAGATTGAGCAGCAGCTAGTTTCTTTTTTTCATTGCTCCATTTCTCATACAATTTTATTTTCCCAACTTTGAATTTGCTTTCTTTTTCTCTTTTCGTTTGAGCTCTAGTAGTCACAACATTAACCTGATGAGAGTGATTTTGAGGTTCTTTTTCTTCATTCAGTAGTGCAGCAGTTCGGTTGCCTAATAAATACCTTCCTTTGTCGAGTTCGTTTCCAATAATGGCAGCCTTGGTTATTACATGTCCGAGATCGCAGTTTAGTTCGACTTCAGCCAAGGGTAAACAGGTTGGATTTAAATCTAATGGTTGTTGCACCCACACTTTTTCACCTGTCAGCATTTCTGGCGTGATGTATTTACGACAAACTATATCAATACTAGCACCTGAATCTCTTAATATAGGAATTTTGTAGCCATTTACGTATCCAATACTAGTATAAGGTAACAGAAATTCATCGTCCGGTCTTGAACTAATTCTGTTTAGATTAGCAGAAGATTCAGTACTATTCTTAAGTTTTGGACACTGAGGTCTTAGATGCTGATAGGACCCACAGTGGTAACATTGCAGTGACTTTCGTTTTTCATATTTATCATCTGGACGTGGACTACTAGGTTGATAGATCTTGCTTCCCGAATTAAACTTTGAAGGCCATTTATTTTCAGCATTATTTTTATCATCGGAATTTGTTTTACTTTGAGTTTTTGGATTGTATTTCCCTTTCCGCCGATCGGCTGCAAGATTTTTTTGGAAGTTTCCACGGACGTTTTCGTAGGCATCAAGTTTTTCGGCTAATTTCTTGGACGAAATCATTTCTACCCATTCGTCAAGAAAATGATCTCGAATTTCAGGAGGGACTCGACGCTTAAGCTGATCAATCACCATCAAGTCCAACAACTGTTCAAAACTCTCAACTCCCAAACCAGTTACCCATTCCTTGCAATAATTTTCTAATTCATAGCTGAAATCCACCCATGTTGATTCGGTACTTTTTTGATGCTTCATGAATTTCTGCCTAAACCTTTCAGGACTTAATTTAAAACGCTTTAGCAATAAAGTCTTCACATGTTCATAATCTTTAGCTTTATCAGAGGGTTCTCTAGCTATTATTTGTGTTACTTCGTAAGGAAGTAGTCCTAGCAAATGAGATACAAATTCTTCTTTATCAATTTGAGCCCATTCTGCTTGCCTTTCAAACAGTGATAAATATAGACTGATATCTCCTTCTTTGTCGTCAAATTTCTGCATCAGATGTCGCAATTCCGTTTTCGCCCGGACCTGTCCGGTGGTTTGAGACTTTATCTCAGCTTCAAGTTTTAATCTCTCTAAATCATATTGTTCTTTCCTTCTTCGTTCCTCTACTTCTTCCTGTCTCCTACGTTCCTCTACTTCTTCCTGTCTCCTACGTTCCTGTACTTCTTCCTGTCTCCTACGTTCCTCTACTTCTTCCTGTCTTCTACGTTCCTCTACTTCCTGTCTCCTACGTTCCTCTTCCTGTCTCCTACGTTCCTCTTCCTGTCTCCTACGTTCCTCTTCCTGTCTCCTACGTTCCTCTCTTTCTTCCCTCTCTTTTCGGTCCTCTATTATCGTGTTTAAGACTTCTTTGACGAATACTTCGTCATAATCTCTGCTCTCAATAATTTTCTGTTTCAGATCAACTATTTTCAAATCAGCAGTCACCTGAACACCTAGTTCAGTTGCGAGATTCTGCAAATCCTCCTTACGAGCTCTTCCTAAGAAAGACATTTTTTTCTACTTCTAAAGTTTACGAACACCCTGTTCTTTACGCTTCCTCAAAATAGCTCAACTTAATTGCAATAAATAAATAAAGTGCTCTGGCAACAAGGAATTAAATGCACTTGTTTAAATGCTCAGAATAAGCAATACCACATTTATTCCGAACAGCCTATGACTGTTACTATCAGTTGATATGCAGTGATGCACCATAAAATAACATACAATAATTTACGACTCAAATATATATGTAAAAATGCAAGATAAACTTGAGTATTAAAGTTCAATGATGAACACTTCAAACTATCGAAGTCCAATGATGGACACTTCAAACTAAGTAAGGAATAGTAAACTGAGTTTAGAACACAGAAATTTTTGCACAGTTATAAAATTTGCAACGATGCAAAACACATTTTCGTATGCTTTTCTGCAGTGTTTAAAATCAAAATTCGTTCAAATAACTTTATAATATCGTTTGGAATTGGGAATAAAGAAATGCTATACCTTGCTTTCCAGGAGATGTGCCTTCAATTCAAAAGCACGCACGATTATTCTATCTCGCCGGTGCCTCCAAAAATAATTAAGACTGTAATGCTTGTTTCGTAATTAAAGCAAACTCCATTGGAACACAGCAAACTTTATTTAATAGATCAATTTCATAGCTGCAACATATAAGTCAAAGAAAAGGTAACATCAAAAATTAACAGCCAAAACGTATTCTATCTTTTTTAAAATTAAAAATCCTTTTCTTACTTCGTGCGAGAACCGCGCGCAGCTCTCGAGTTGGCGTTTCAAACATTGCCATTTATTAACATATATATTTCAAATTCAACTATTTCAAAAGTACAAGATTATTATTGCAACAATATCTAAAGCTGTTACAAGGTCCAGCATTTCATATTTTTAAAACCATTTAGTACTGATTATTTTCAATTAATTTAAAAATTTTTATTTAGTTCTTTACATTTTATTCAATTTTAATTACTTACTATTTTATTACTTAAATTATTATTTTATTGGTTATTATAAATTATAAATGGAGATAGATTGATCGATTTATTTTTGTTTATTTTTCCTGACTGCCTTTAATAGGGCTTCGGTACTTGAGAAATTAAGCTTGGCTTATAACCCTCAACTGAACATTTATACTCAAATCTTGTAATGATTTTTTACAAAATGAAAAGATGTCCTGATTTTTAATCACTCTCTATTTTTGATTGATAATTTTAACTATTATAAGAAATTAAAATAGTCAGTCAATTTTCTAAGAAGTTTAATGTTATTTTGTTTTTAAATCAAAATTAATAAATGATTACCTAACAATATTTTGTGCAGTGGATAAATGTCTACAGTACTATCAGAATTCCACAAAAGTGGCAAATGTAAAGAATATAGCTTACGTCCATGCCTTTCAGCAGAAACAATTTCACTATAATAGTAATTTTTGTGGGCAAAACACTGAAGCCTTAAACGGCTCTACTACTTTTATATATGTGAAACACACTTTTTAGTAAATAAATTTTATTTTAATAATAAATACGCTTCAAAAATTGATTATAACTTCTGAATGCATATGTCTTTCGCTGATGAACGAACACTCTGACAGAGGATGAGACTTTTAAGGGAAGAAAAAGCCACATCCTTCAAAGTCAAAGGCTTATTCTCCAAGTAGTGCAATGAATTTAAGAAAGCGGACAAAATGTTTCTTTCCTGAAAATTCTAAAAATGATTGCCTTGGTTGTGCATGTACAGTGCTAATGAATTCCCACTGCAGAGCTCCTGCAGGCATTTGAAATATGTAACCACGTGCAGTGGATGAAAACTGTCACTTGTGCAGACTTTGTTTGTTCTCCTTTTGTTTTCGAATTGAATTTGTGGAAATTTTGTTCCCTAGTCCAATTCTACTTACAGCTATAATTACATCACAGGGCATGACAGTCAGAAAGTGTTGGACTCTTCTTTCCTTTCAAAGCTAAACTTTTCCTTTAAAATTGCTTTCCATGTTTTCATATTGTTTCTAGTATTCTTTCTACACATATTAATGATGTTTTAATCGTTTTACCTCTTTTCATTGGTGTGCCAGAAAAAAAAAATTTTTTTTGTTTCTCTCATCCGTCGAAATAATAAGTTATACTGCATATTCAGGGCTTAAATTCAGTCCAAAGCCGTATGAGTTATTTCTTAGTTTTTCAATGAAATTGTAAGTTTAGCCAGAGGCCCAAATAAGGTGAAAACCAATATTTTATTTCTTTTATTTAACTATTTATCATGAATTTAAAAATTTACTAACTTTTTATTTATATTTTATTAAATTTTAATTTATATATTAGCTATTTAATTATTTTATTAATTTTTCTCTTCTTACAGACAGCTTCCATAGGGCTCTGGCACTTTTGATTTCAGAAATTAAGCCCTAGAGATGTATTGTTTGAAGAAATATGATTAAACAAGGCAACGCGAACTGTTTGCGCAGACGATACTTGTGGTGGCGTTAAACTTCCGTTAAAACCGGATACAAACAAATGCTATTTATACAAAATGAAATTACGCCACGAATTTTCCAATACCCATATTAAATAATTCATGTCATCTTAATTCAGTTTTTTGTACATAAGAATGTGCTGGCTTGAGTGTATTAAAAATAAATACATTACATACAGTAAAGTTAAGAAATGAAACAGCAGCATATTACAAGTTAAATAAGTAATTCGTAATATTAGACTGTGTACTTCAATTTTAGTAGAAATGAACATACCAAAAGAGTTGAGAAAATCTGCAATTTTCTTAATACTAGCTGTAATAATTTCAACATATTCTCTGTTAGCCCAATCTTGCTGTATTTGTTTTTGAATCGCTTCTCTCTCTAACGCCGCCATGTTTTTACACCGTGATAACAATTATGTATCGATATCCGAAGTCTATTTCAGCTAGTTTATCGGAGATAAAGAGGGGGAAGATTGCTGAATTTTGTCTATAAAACGGATAAGGTATTGTTTAACTGTTACATTTATAATTCCTTTCAATTTAGAAATTGAATTTTTTGTTCTAAAATAAGATGCAAGATGAATAAAAAGAAAAATAGGAAATATGACATGAGTAAGAAGTACATTGAATTTTAATGTTATTTAAGTCATCTATATATTTTCTTTTTTTTGAAATTCCTTTAAGATGATGCATAAAAGCATATTTTAATCATTCATTTTTAAAATCAGAATATTAGAAAACAATGCATATTCATTGCAAGTCAGAAATTTTTGCTCCAGAAGAATTTTTCCTTCACTTGTTTCATAGCTTCGTAGAATTCTTTGAATGAAATAAAATTAAAGTATTTTGCTTTGAGAGTGTTCACATGCAAATCTAAACGTGTGAATTAACCTAAAATTTGATAATTATTTCTTCCCTCAATGGTAACACTCTAAAAAAATTTCATTAACTTTCGTAGTGCTGCCATCTGTTGTCTAAAATGAGAAGTTTTTATTCAGTTTCAAATTTTTCTCATAATTTCAGATTTTGAAAATGCACCAAAACCTATAGACAACGAGAGAAGAGAACATCTACTTTATTCACGATTAATTTAATTCAATATACAAAAAAAATTTTCTTTGACATTTTTAATTTTAACTCATTCCTTGATGAACAAATGAATAATTCTTTGAATAAACGAAATTTTTTCTTTTTTTTCTAAAATATGGAGCCTAAGACTGGGATCTTTTGGCCTTTGCCAGGCTTAGGCTCCACATTTTAGAAAGTTCGCAAATCATACTATAATATCTCAGAATGCTGATTTTTCTTCTAAAAAAGAGAAATGGGCGCTGGAGGCTCCTGAAAAATACTGTGTTCTGTATTCCTGAAAAAATACAGAACGCAAGTTTTCTTAATCAGTTCTGCTTTTATACAAGCTCTCCAAATCACAATTCATTAAAGAAATTGATATCAGGGAAGAGGTTTAGGTCTTATTTGCGTTTAGGATTATCAAATTTAATATAAATTAAAGTTTCTGACAAACTGCCAATTTTGTGAGCTGTTGTCAGTTTTGATGTGAAAGATTTTTAAGCTATAACTCTTAAAATTATTTTTATTTAAAAGCTATTTTCGTACTTTTTAGTAATTTTTGTTCTTGCAGACGTTTGATTCTATTTTCCATTTCACCTTACGTTACGTTACCACCACTCTAATAATTCACGCAGAGTTTAAATTGAGAAATTGAGAAGTCCACCGGAGGCTGTTACCCCTACTTCTCAGTTTCTGAGATCAGTCGTAATTCTAGCCGGAGCGCAGCGGAGCCCTAAATAAAAGTACTCCAGTACCTCTATTTATGCAACCGAAGCACAGTTTCAGGGAAAAAATTTTATTTTAAAAATAAATATTTCTCTAAAATGTATTATAACTTCCTAATTCATGCCTGTCTTCCTCTGGAGAATAAATATTTTGATGGAGGTTAAGATTTTTAAAGAAAGAAAAGCCCCCATCCACATGCCAAATTCTCCAGGTAGTGCAATAAATTTATGAAAGCGAACAAAATTTTTTGTTCCCAAATGTACTAGCCGTGATTACCTTGGTCTTCCACTCCAGTACTAGTGGCCTCTCACTGCAAAGCTCCTGCAAACTTGAACTATGTAACTAAATATGGGGGGACAAAAATTGTCGTTTATGCAGACCTTACATCTGTTCGCATTTGTCATCGGATCGGTTTCGGGGGGAAATTTTTTTGTCCTGTCACATTCTGCTTAGAATTATAGTGACAGGGCATCACGGTCAGAAAGCGTTGGACTCTTCTCTGTTTTCGAAGCTACAATTCTTCATTAATTTTTTCCATACACTCATATTGTTTCCAGCATTCTCTCTATTTTCCTCAGTGACGTTTTAATCGTTTTACTTTTTTCCACTGGTGTGCTAAAAAAAGAATCCCCCCCCCATTGAAATCGTATGTTGTACTGCATATTTAGAATCTAAATTCAGCCGAAGGCCGGCTAAGCTATTTCTTAGGTTTTGTTTGAAATTGTAAGTCCGATCGGAGCTCCAAATTAGACGAGGTCCGATATTTCTTTTATTTAATTATTTATAATTAATTTAATAATTTATTAAATTTTTATTCATATCTTTATATTTACTAAATTTTAATTTCAATATAATTATTTTAATCACTAGTTATTTTATTTATTTATTTTCCCCCTTCTTCCTGATGGCCTTGTAGAAGACTCCGGCACTTCTGATATTAGAAATTAAGCCCTACATTCACGCGGTTTAATAAAAAACCGTACAGGAGTGCTATAGTTATTTTATATAGTATAAGATATTTAATTTGTCTTCGAAATTATGACAGTATATTATTTACGAATGTAACTAAAATATACAATAATAATATTCTACATGTTGAAATTTCTATTTTTGTTTCACATTTTAGCTTTCAAATATATGGCTTACTACTGTAAAAATCAATGCTTAAAAACTGCACTCTTCTTAATACTTTTTGTCAACATCAGTTGTAATGTATTTTCATAATATTGCATAACGTTATTTACTTACTTATTATTATATTAATTTTTATAAGCATTTACAATATCATTATAATAAATAAGCAAATCGTTTCTTATGCCTTTTATTATACAAGAGACTCTCTGTGAATTTTAAGCTTATAGCCTAACAAACTTATGCGAGATAAATATTAAAAAAAATACATTCAGTTTCGTACCTTTTTAAATACTATCTCTCATGCATTTATATGAATTCAACTTTCGATTTATACGAATTAAAACTTTGATCAATTAGATGCTGAAGTTCAACAGAAAAAAAGTGTTTTCTCAACTCTTTAAGCCATTTCTGAACAGCATCTTTCTCATTACCATTGTTGCTGTCACGTGAATAATACGAGTACTGCTTCAGTTTCAGGAAGAAAAATAATAAATCACTTGAAGTCAAGTCTGGAAGGTATGATAGGCGGGGAAGAGGTCGAAACCCCTCATTTTTGAATTCAGTTCTCGCGCGCGGGTTCAGGGCATGCGAAAGCATCCTTTTTCTGTATAGTTTGCTTCTGCTTTTTCCTCTCTGGTAATTCGAAGTTGGGTCAGTTAATAAGTATAATAAATATTTGTATTACGTCGTTGCGTGGCAAATAATCAATGCGAAATGTGCCCTTCGAATCTTCCCAGCTTACGTATTCTCAGCTTGAGGGACCGGGAAGATCTACTGTCCTTCGACACTTCGCTTTATTTCGTTCGGATGATGTCACGGTGGATTTATGCCTCATCTGCTGTGAATAGTTGAGGATGAAAACTGTGTCTATGAATACACGTAGATCACAGAAAACGGTTTTCGAGAGCAATCAACATTCTTCCTTCCCCTCAGCATTCGATGAAATCATCTGGCATACTCAGCTAGCTCTCCATGCAACTTTTTTTTATTGATACAACTCTGCCACACTGCGAGAAACTTACATAGGTCGTATTTCCATCCCATTTCTTTTGTCTTTTGCGCACATTTCTTTCACGTTTATACCCAAATTACAGCCTCCTCGAGTGATGTTGCCTCCAGCCTAAACATGACAGAGAGCCAGTTAAGATTTTTTGACAAACTTTTTCTGATGGTGGCATAAGGAGATGACATCATTATAGATGTAATCATTAAGTGGCTTCCTACTGTTAATTGTAAGATAAGTTATTCAATCAATCATGAATGTTTGCCTCAGTTCAATCATTAAATGACACTCATACACATTACCGATGGATATCGCAACCTTAAAAACATTAGCCTATATTTACCAGATTCGGAACTATCTATATTCTACTCATAAAGGGACAAGGAACACTCAAGTAACTGAAACTTTTCCTTTGCGGTAACTAGTACAACAGGTAGAACCTTCATTAGTATTTTCAACCTTTTCTTAAGAAATATGTGTTTGAATGTCGTGTCTAAGATCGATATCAAAGCGTAAAAATACCCATAGCCACCTTTCTCGAAAGCAATTTTTTTCATTAGAAGATCACTGTTATTAAATCTGATGCATATGCGTTTAAAACTGAGATTATCAAAAAAAGCGCACACATTGCATATATTTGCTCGTTTTTTCTCTAGTATCTTTCTCGGAAGAGGGACCGTTATTTCACATCCTAGAACTTATAGCACAATATTTACCGGAGCTAAGCTATCGCGAACCACGCCTTGAAATCCACATTATATTCCTAGAGTCTGACTGAGGACAACAAACGGAAACCTCGCGTCGAGTATTTCCTGGAGTTGTAAAAAGGAGAATAACCTTTGGATTGTTGCCAAACACAACGCGCGAAAAATCAGACCTTGAGACGCCGTAGAAACCATAAATGGCTGACCCTCTAGTACTGTGTATGGGAAGAAAACAGGAATGCGTGATCTTGAGAGGAAGGATGCTCAATAACATTATTTTCGGAAAAGAAGTGGCGAGCCTTCGAATTCTACTTTTTTTAGCAGACTCTAGCGAACATCTATTTTATCCGAAATGAGTACAGTCAGACAAATTTTAGATAACTTTACATTAGACAACAGAAATCCGGATATCCAGACTAATGAGAAGAACAACCTATCCGAATAACAGGTTACCTGTTAATACTTAGTATAATTTGCGCGTAGGAATTTTGTTTATTTGATAATAGTATTTTATTTTAATAGGAACCATACATTTAAAAAAAGATTAAATATTTTTATTTTTGTAAAACGAAATAAGAGAGGCGAGTTCTCCCCCCCTAAGAATTAAGCGTTACTGAAATTATTATTATTATTAACATTATTTGTTTGTTAGACTAAAAATTCTAAACCAATTTCTATTTCAATTAAAACTAAAAAAATGAAATTTGTTTGCAATAACGTGAACCTGAGTACTAAAAACATAAACTCGCTTTTGTTCTCCTTTTACTAAAATTATGTAAAAGAAAGTATTTTTATTTGCCTAAAAACGTCTAACCTACTTCTACTGAATGAAAACACATTTTATTGATTAAAAAAACCATTTGCAGCTATTTAAACAGCCGAGTCATGGTGATCACCTCTCCGAGATATCCATTTCTGAAAGTGACTAATATATTCAAACATTGGTACTGAAAATCCCTCTAAAACGACCTCTTCCATAAAAGACCAATTTCTGGCACCAGATGGTGTCAGAATCCTCACTATAATTATATAAATTACAGTGAACTGTAATTATTGTTGTAATGCTGCAATAAATTACATTATCATGATTTAAATGCATTTTTATTTAAATCAATCAGGTTAAGAAGTAAAAAACATATTTTTAAGAACTGCGTTTATTGCTTTTTAATCCCGTGGTTGGCTACCCAATAACAGTAAGATTAAATATGAAAGTTAAATATCGTACGCTTTACTGAATAGCAACATGTTGGTGCGGGAAAATACTTCACTGTAAGTTTCTATCAGACAATGGCAACACATTGCTTTCAAACAGCCGATTTTGTAGATTAAAATTAACAGATAAACATCTTACATTTTGCCGAATGGCAAGAATCTGGCGCGTTGGAGATAAAAATATTTCATTCTGAATAATGTTGCCACTTCTCGCTTCCAAATCGTTGAGTTTGTTTATCAAAAATTCATTAAAGTTTTACAAATTATGAAATAAAAAATAATAAAACAAATTCGAAATTCAGCATGCAAATTCAGGTTTCAGGTGCAAATGTGCGTATGGAGGACTACGTGTATTAAAATTTCGGTGGCTGTAGGTTCTTTGTTCTTCTACAATGCAAGAAACACACATACATACAGATTATTCATTATTTAATTTTTTTAATGATACATCGTGAAAACATTTGGTGGCAACAGTTTGAAAAATGATTCAGACACAAAAGTGGTACGGGCAAAAAGTGAGTTTCGAGACAAACAGCACCCCTGGTGCTAATAAAGATTATATGCTCAAGTTATTGGTAGCAGCTGTTATAACTAGCAGTTTGCAAGGCCGCGTGCCTCGGATAAATCGACTCAAGCGACTCGAGGGCTGTCAGCCTATGAAGAAGGATGTCTTTGTGAAGGACTTTCTAACTGGAACTTGCTCTATCTTCGTTACACAAGGAAAGACTATGAAACCGCTCGTTAAGCCAGCTTGTTCACTGGGTCAAACTGCCAGTGTTATATCCGGGTCAAACTACCAGTGTTTAGTGCTCGACTTAACTGCTCAGCCGCTGTTGAACCAAGGCCATGTGGGTGACTAAGTTTAGCGTAACGTTCCGGTTCAAGCGAAAAAACATTGGAGATTGTGGTATTAACATCTTAAGAGAATTCTATTTACAACGATTTAAAATTACGTCTATTTGAAACTGAGGTAAAAATGAGTTAAAGTTTATTAGAACATTTTTAAAATGCTAAAAATGATAAGCAAGAATAAGAGTAGAAGTCACTAAGGTAACCGACCTATTCAAAGGCCGATTTCGGGCCACAATCGTAGCTATAAAAAACAACTTTTCTCTTCTTGATATGTTCATTAGAAGTGAATATACACCAGTTTTTCTGACAGACGATAAACCGGATGTTACTGTCTTTCGCACCGGAAGTCTAAGTTTAAAGGGCAAATAAAAGATGCAATTTTCACCTTTTTTATGTTATTTTTTAATAAACAAATTTTAAGTCTTTCAACAGGTCTAGAGAATCTGACTAATTATTTTTATTATGTATTTTCTGGTTTTCGTTTGATAAGGTGAATAATTGTGTCATGCAAAGTTAAACTTTATATGCGATTTTTGATTAATTTTTTTATGTTTTTACAGCAACCATAATAACTCCAAAAGTTCCTCACAGAATAACTTGAAATTTTGAAAACAAAGTTTGTAATGCATGGTGTAGAATAAAAGTTTAAAAATTAGCCTTATAGATTTTAAATTATATCATTTTTCTTTCATTCTGAGTGTTAACCAAGATATTTGGCCTTATATTACTAGTGAATAAATATTTTCCAGTTATCCTACTTCACTGTATGTTTATAGTTAATATATATAACATAACATCAAAAATATATTTTTATCATCATTATTTTCGTGTCAGCGATGGTTAATGTTTTTTTAAATTTCGATCTAAAATTTTCAGTTTTTTGTATAAATTTCACGAAATAATGAATTTTTTATCATTTTTGTAGTGCTTTAGTGCGAGTGCAATCCAATAAAAAAGTCTCATAAATTCAGAAATATAACAAACACTTTGATAAAAAGCGCTTCAAACGAGGTGGACTACCTTTTAAAACTATACGAATTCCTAAATCTAAAATTTTCCTTCCACCATATAATGTTTTAACTCCGTGATCAGTCGTGGGCCTCATGTTGCATTCTAACTATTTATCTGTTGACCTGCCTAAAATTTTGCACTTCATTTAGTCAAAATGAAAACATTTTAACCAAAGGGAAAAAGTGCAGCAAAAAGGCATGCTTCGTACCGCACCGTTAATACAATGCAGTATATTATTGATGAGATATATTAGCCCAACTAATAGATGAGTGGATAAAAATCCCAATCATAGCAGATTTGGGTATCTTCAAAATCAAATTGTGCAAGGTTAAAACGTATTCAGACTCGTTGCTTACACCCGCCTAAAAACAAAGGTCTCTTAAATCACTTTCATAGCGATAAAACAATTGATGAATCTATCAAGCGCTTAACCGATGTTTATCATTAAGCCACCTACATTGTGACTGTAAACAATTTTGTAGGAATACTTCCCCAAAACATTAAGCAACTTATTACAATAAGGAATCGCCTACGTACCACACGGCAACTTACGTGGGATTCGGCATTCAAAACAGAGTTAAATCGTATTAGCAAGACGATGAAAAAAAGAAATTACGAAATTCTGCACTGAAAAGTGAAAAGAAAAAATTGCAGATATAGAGCTAAATGATTTTTCTGCAAATTTCTCAAATCTCTTAAGAACAAGCATAAGTGTAATCAACCTATTACTGCTGCGAACTTTACGGCATGCTCAAATATTAAGAGAATAACTTTCTCTGAACACTTAGAAGAGCAGTTTATTCCTAATGTGACACTGGTGAACCCACAGTTTATCGCGCAAGTTGAAGAATTTGTTGATTCTTGTGTCTGTGACCCTCAGAAAACCCTATATCTGACTTAAGCATTCCTGGTGAAATTCAAAATATAATATGTAAGTTGGACATTAAAAAAACTCTCGGCATTTGCCGCGAATTACCAACAACATGTTATGCAATTTACCTTCCAAAACTATCGCCAAATTCATTGGAATTATCAATGCCTGCTTCAGTCTAAGTTATCGCCAAATTCATTGGAATCATCAATGCCTGCTTCACTTTAAGTCATTTCCCCAATCTTTGGGAAAATGCCGAAGTCTTTGTTCTTGCCAAGCCTGGAAAAGACAGCACCAAAGTGGAGAAATTTCGACCTGTAAGTTTGCTTTATAAAAGTAGAGAAATTACGACCTATAAGTTTGTTTTACAAAAGTATCATTTGCTTTAACGTAACAAATATTTCAACCTTTTACAAACAAATACTTTTAAGACAATAGAGAATAAAATGAAAACTTTACTTGAATGAATCCTTTTCTCGCCAAAAGTGCGAACCTAAAGACAAATTATTATTAACAAGTACTAATACGAAGCTGCTTGTATCATGCCAGATCTTTTGGCGCGTTAACATAAATAGTCTTTCGACAAACAAAACCGAACTGCTAGTTCTTTACATTAACATTACATTTCGACAGTACACTATACTTTGGCTTTCGCCAAATAAAGATAAAATAACTTTAGTCCTCAATCGAGGCAATAGCTTTTACGATGTAACTTCGTATTTGAAACATTTTCATGCAACTTTACATAACAGAAAAGATTTATTGAAAAATTCACTTTTTCGACGCTTGGTATTCAGCCATTCTTTTATTGCAGAACTGCGTCCAAGTCAGTTGGTTCTTATTGGAGATTCTCCATCTTTGCTTCTTATCCGCTGGTGGGAACTGACGTTTCCTCTTTTGACCCCTGATGAGTCGCCTTTTAGGATGTACTGGCGGCACGTCGTGTTTTTTCCTTTTACTGGCCGGCAAACTGGTTCTTTGCTCATCGCTCTTCGAGAACGCTTGCCTGTAAACTCTAGGTTGTTTCGATCTTTGTGCCTTCAACTTCAGCAGGTCTCTTCTTCATTTTACCGATCTGTGGTCTTGTTTGTACTATTCTTTCTGTACGCCACCTTCTTGGTGTATCCCGGGGTTGTCTACTGCGAGACCTTGTCATAGGATGGCGATCCTTCCTTCCAGTCGGGACTTTCTCTCACCCTTGAATTTTTTTTTTCGCTGGATCTTCCACATGTTGAGGAATTCTTCTCCCTTATCGAAGACTTTGTAGTTTGGTTTGCTCTTTGTTTCTTTGCGGATGATGGAAGCTGTGGTGGGGTCAAATTCGTCCCTGGGGAAGTCGCCTCTTCTGATTCGGAAGCCTGCAAGAAACTATTTAACACATCGAAGTCTTTAAGTTCATAATATTTCTTTGATTGATCCGGACTAGCCTTTATTCTTTCTCCCGAATCTGATTTTAAGTAAATCACAGCCCTAACAACCTGCTCTGTAACATAAGGCCCTTCAAATTTATGGGCGAATTTCGATACGACATTCTTTGGTGCACTTTCTTTTCAACACCTTATCCCCCACTTTAAAATCTGATTCACGGCATTTTTTTTTGTCATAGTAAAGTTTTTGCCGCTCTCTTGCTACATCTGAATTTTTGAAAGCTTCATCAATCAGCTTTTGAATATTTGCAAGTTTAAATTCTGGTTTTCGCTCTTGGACAAAAAAAGTTTGTCTAAAGGAGTCAAAATCTTCCTACCCAGAAATATTCAGCGGGCGTTTTACCCGTTCTATCACGCTTGGCAGTTCTTAAAGTGGCTTTCCGACACATTCGCAAACTTTCCCTTGTTCGGAAACGATTTCTGGCTACTACTTTTAAACAATCTTATTCTTCAGAAATTTCTATAGTAAAACTTTTGGCTTAAGAAATTTCCTTGCGCGCCGGTGTCCTCCAATGCTTCTACGGATACTTCGTTCAAAAGAACTTGGATAACCGGTAGTTGGGAATTCCTGACTACCACGGTATTTACATACAATTTAGAGATTTTGCGATGCACAGGGGGTCTGAATCCTCCCTTTCTCAGGCCCCTCTATTCGTTTGAAGTCTTCTTTCCTCGTAATGTTTTTTGGGTGCGCTGGCGGTCTTTGGCTTCAACATTTTCCTTCTTGCTCGTTGACAACGTGGTTAGAAAACATTTTCCTTCGTTGTATTTGTTTCTCTCTGCGGCCGGCTATCGGGAGAACTGCTGATAGTGCATCTGGATAGGAAACCTTGAATTTTACGCTCTCGGCCGATTCTGAAACTTTACGGCTAATTCGAATAGCTCTTGCAGCGTTCGTAGGTTTCTCAGCTGCACGAAAGCTTGTACTGCGTATAAACTCAATAACTTCGCTATCGCGCTTTCTTCCATATAACATATTCACTAGGTTGACTTTACGCAGGATAAACTCGGTAAGGTGCTCAACTTTCAGTTGGTAAAAGTTGTACAGTTCGGCTTCAAGTTTGACACGATCTTTCACAATCGGGAAGCCTTTAGCAGTTTAGTTTAAACATTAATGTATGCTTCAGTAATGATCTGTAAAACAGACCACTTTCATCTGTGATATAAATTTCGTGTGATTTGTATTAATTTAGAAGCCAGAGTGAAACGTTTTTCATCCAGTTCTCAACGGAATGATGATCTGCTCGTTGTTTCTCATTATGTATTAGCTTTTGAAAAACAATATTATTTATCTTTCACCATTTCATGAGCTATCTGTCAGTTATCACAAAATGTTCTCCTAACATTTTTGCGAATTCTACAGCTTTTATAGTCAAAAGAATTCTAGAAACTGGAAAATATTTTAGTAGAACGTTCTAGAAGAGCATTTTCAACGTTTGTTGATTTTCTATCCCTTTTGAACTTCCTTGAGACATTTGAAATTTTTGCTAGTTCTTTATCAATTTTATTTCTTTGTTTAAGTAAATTGCACAGTACTGTTTAGAAAATTCGCATTTTAAGTGTTGCTTTCCGTTGGCTGCATTTACCAAACATTTCATAATAAAGTAATAAGCTTAAATAATTTCGTTTAGATATTTTCGACATGTTACAAGTCACGCACTGAGAAAATAAAATGTTTCCTCCAATGATTTGTTAAAATCCAAAATTCCCATTTATAGCCAGCAGGAAGATTGTACTTTGTCTGCCAAATCGACCATTGTCTGTCTTACTTCACGAGTATTATAGGCGTAATCAATGCTTTCTTTTCTTTCTTCTTCAGCCTAGAGCGATTCCTTTTTCCAATCAAAGATTGATAATGTATGATAATATAAGAAAAAATTTCATGTTGTTTTCTGAGAGCATCCTGCAAACTTAATGTGTATATGCATTTTCATCCCATATCAGCTGATGTTCGAGAAAGGGAACCAATGTTCACTGAAGCACCACCTTTTCTTTAATCCTGAGAAACTCATTTATAATCAAAGAACCTGTTCCCAATGCCTCTAAAGGACTGATTTTGTTAACCATAAGATAAAGGCATTCTATCGCGCTCACCTATAGTTCGGACAAAGAAATTTTCAAATAATGATTGAGAAGGTCCAGGAAAGAGAACCCAACAGCTCCACGCAATCTTGGTTCTAAATACAGTGGCTGAAATTTCTGCTAAACCCGTTTTATTGAAGCACTACGTAACTGAAAGATAAACGAATGAACTACTGTCAGCTTTCATCAGCCTCAAGCGGTTTATTCTAGATCTGAAGAATTAAGTCTTTTGCCAGCTTGAGTTTTATAAGACGCGGAGATGAGTTTTAAAAACGGCGATTTTTCTATTGATTAGTATATACATATTGTAGATACTATATACAAGTATATTTCCAGGAACAAATATATATATATATATATGTATATATATTTATATATATTACAAATATATATATATATATATTTGTTCCTGGAGATTTGAACGTAATTAGCGGATGGTTTAATAACCAGTGGCGGCGGTACTATCAGATCTATAATGAAACTTTGATTATACGTCAATATCAGAGCCTTTTTTCATGATGGGTAAGAGAATAGAAGCATCTTGCACAGTCATTTCGTCCAGATAGGAAGAGATAATGAAGGTCCAATTTTAGTATAATACACAGTACGAAATAAAGACAATCATCAAAAAGATTAATATTGGAAACTAATCCTATTACAGTTTCTTTCTTAGATAGCTTATTAGTTTATATGCACTAAAAATACAATATTTCCACAAAAGATGCGTACAACACCGTCATCCTGTAAAATGAAAATTTCTTCCACGAGAAAAACAGACGACTGTCAAAATTTGGCAAAAGTGTATAAGTTTCAGATAACAACAAGTGTTAGTGCACCCAATAAAGATAAATGGCGTTTTCCTCATGATTTCGGTTATAAAAAAATTGATTTTTTCCTGTGGAATTAATCATAGATATGGTCAATAACAAAAATAAGGTCCTATTTATTGATGATCTTCAAGTATACATTGTTGCAGCCTAAGAAAATATCACAACCGATATTCTGAAGCGTAAGTGATAGGAACAGGAATATTGTTTCGACAACCTTTAGGAATAGGAATATTGTTTGGACAAACTTTACGTGCAACTCAAACTGCAAAATGAAGACTTATCGTTTGTATTATACAAAACTTGGATAGTATGTCTACCTTTGGGGAACAAAAGCTCTAAGGTGTACTCTCACCGTACAATGTAATATTTAAAATACATCCGAAACATTCTCAAAACATAACATGAAGTATCTTTAACTTTTCAAGTGGGATTTAATGTTTAGCTTAATTTAAAATATAATGTGCTAATTTTTTACTCATTGTCTAGAGGCATTAGGTATTTAGAAGCAGGAAAGGTGAAAAATGAGTAACGCCTCCGCCGGGAATCGAACCACGGACCTCTCGGTTACGCGTCGAGTGTGCTGACCCCTACACCACGAAGGCATGCGAAGAAGGCGGAAGAAATACCTTATGATTGTAGCAAAGGTGCATAAAATATACAGCTCCTAGACACGTAATTTTGCAAACTACGCAGTGAATTATTCATAAAAAACATGATATATGATCATCGAGTTTGCTCAGTAATATTTAAAATGAAAAGCGTTTTATATAATTTTATTAGATAATATATTATTGTCGTCTGTAAAAAAATAACCTTGTCTTCTGTCATAAACGAACATCTCTAAATGTGACCAATACTTCTAACAAGATAAATAAACATGCCGGTATTGAAGATAACTTCTACAAAACACTGCAGCATCTCTTGGATCGTGGGTGTTTCTATTTAGAAAGCGTTTACTGTACACAAAAGGCCTTATAAAATATTATATATTATTAAATTATTTCATCGGAATTACGGCAATAATGCTATCACAGGAAAAAGAACAAAAATCATAGGTCGGTACCAGGGTGAGTAGTAAAAATTTGTGAAACTTTCACGGCAAGAGATTCGCACCAACAAATTAGCAGAAAATTTCGCAGTCTAAAAATGACTTTAACATGTAAGAGGAAGGGATGCCTACCATAAAATGAACAGTGCATAAACTGCATAAGCATCATATTACACAATTTTAACTAAAATTTACACAGTGAGAGCTCTCGTGCCGACCATCTCCAATAGAGACCACCCCTGAAAATGATCCATATTTTGGAGAACATAACTAATTATTACTATAGAACATTACTCCTCTATGACGATTATTTCATTAGAAGACCAAAAGCAACGGATCGGTGAGTAGTCGTTTCAGAGAAGATTTACTGCATTTATAACTCAGTCGAATTCTGGATATATAACACAATTTTTTTAATTGCCATTTAATTCGACGATATTTTTCTTCATTTTGTTATAAATCCACAGGCTTTCTTCATTCCGTACAGGTTTTTATGGAAGGATCATTCGGTACAGAAACTGTTTATTGGCACTGATGGGCAATGAAGTGGAGAGTTTATGGAATTATGTAACTTTTTCACGCGTTCCAGAAATCCAGGAAAACTCAGAGCAATTCAAAGCTATGTTTTGAATTTTGGCATATAATTACACTGCAGCAGAGCATTTTTTTGTAAAATTCTAACAGGAAATATCATAAATATTATTTAACTACAAATAGAATTTTATACTTATAATTGAAATTCAAAAATAACAGAAAAAATTTTAAAATCCCCGGTTTATTCAAGATTTCGGAAAATTCGATATTCGCAAAATCTCGAAAAATCGTCTGAAATTTCCAAACATATCTACGAAAATTGGCGCCGCAATAAATGCCTTAACCCTAATCCTTATATTTTATTTTGTTGCAAACGATAGTTTAGACAAGAAGTAGAGCTGTTAAGTTGTCTTTTGTTAAGAGAATAAAGCTTTTGCATTAAAATACCATCTTTAGGTATAAGAAATGCAATCATAAAAGACTGTTCTCAATCGCAGACTGAATAAGATTTATAAATTGTTAATAAGAGGAATTTTCGCCAATATCTGTGTAAACAGTTATTAACAAATTCGGTTAATCAGTAATTATTCCAATAACCGAAATTGGAATTATCGAGACTCTACTGCAAGCGTAAAATAAATGCAAATATTTACATTACTTTAAACGCATGAAAATATATGAGATATCTAAAAAAATGAAAGCACTGAAATATTGAAAAAATAAAAGTTTCGAACGTTTACATTGAATGGAATAATTGTACACCATTATCAGAACTGTTATGCAACAAACTTCTTTCATAACAGCGGTGGAAGTTTTTATGGTCAGAATTTTTATGACCCTTATTGAAAGCAAAGCCTCCAGACATACTCTACCTTTAGTTGTAAGGATCTCGAAGGACCTTATTAGGGTCTTATCGAGACACAGAATAATGCTACCTAGATTTTCTTATTGCTAGCACTGTGCTGATTCCAGTTATCTTGAAAAAGCTATGTTTTAATATTGAGTATATTATAAAGGACACATTACTTTTGTATTTTTAACTCATAAATTTTTTTGTTAAATCTTTTGCCAAGTATGTTTTTGACATTAGAAACGTCTTTGACGGAGTATTTCATGCGTTAGGCATGAAGACACTACATTACATTTTCACAAGACACTACATTTCATTTCCAGTAATATTTATCATCGACGCGATCTCACAGGTATTGTTTTACGCAAGACATCAAATCTTTGATTTGCATTCCACGTGTCCTAGCAAATAACCAGGTTCCAAACTGTTGCCGTTCGAAGTTGTCCAAAATTTTTAACTTTCATATGATAACTGTACTGCTGAATAGGCTGGGCGATTTAAAAACAATAAACTCCCTGCTTAATTTGATAATGCGGCATCCCACATAAATGACTGTCAGTTTGTAAGTCGCCGGCGACCACCATATTACAGGTTCACAGGCCACCCGTAACCTAGACGATGATGATCCACGGTTGTTCGCCATCGTCAAGGTTATGGCTGTCCTGATTTTAAACCGTGAAGATTATGGGTGATAATTATGATTTACACTAATACGATATCTATACAGGATCTGGTACATGCAATTGATGATGTTCATGAACATTTGCAGCATTACTGTAATTAGTAAAAGACGTTCCTGACACTGTATATTACATATCTTATGCTATTTTAGAGATAATATTGAACTTTCAAACTAGTTTATTGAATGAAATTAGTTTTTAATTATTGGATGCTAATATACACAGCACACTTGCAAAGCGTAGAAAAAGAATTCACTTAATAGTTTGCATATCGCATTTTCTGGTTCGATCACTTATGGCATAACGGACTGTATAATTATTTCCAGTCATATGACATTTATATATAAAAAATACAGTGGTATTTCGGTATACGTCCGCTTTGAAGTACGTCTAACTTAGTTAGTTAGTTAGTTCTAAGCACTGGGCGCCAGCCTACCTACGGTGAAGTCTGCCATATGGCTATGAGGGGACAGGCTAATCCAACAACAAATAACGTTAAATAAGGAAACATAACAAAATAAACGGTTAAAAAACGTAACTTAGTATACGTTCTGTTTGAACGAGAAAATTTTTGATTGGTTTACGACATTTGTTTGGAATACGACTCGAGTTCAATGAGTCACTACGGCGCGTACTATAATTGTTCAGACAATGTTACGACCGTACGCCTGTTGCTATTCAGTAAACAACTCGCACTATAACTTTGAATTTTTAAGTTATAAGGTATATCTCCCACATTCTTAGCGTGCCTTCGTGGTGTAATGGTCAGCACACTGAGCCGGTATTTCAGAGGTCCGTGGTTCGATTCCCGGCGAAGGCGATGCATATTTTTCATCTCTCCGGCTTGTAATTAACCTAATGTCTCTACAAAGTGACCTTATATTTCTTCACGTAAATTTTTTGTAAACGCATTAACAGTGAGTTTTAGGAAAATTAAATGAGACGAATCAAGCAATGAAGAAAATTGTTAGGATCATCATGTAGGCGAAAAAAAAAAGAGAGATTGTTGAAAAGTATGAAGATGGCATCCGTATCAAGGACTTAGCAATAATAATCCAGAAACGCCTAACAAGGCTAACAGCAGAACCAGTACAACCAGTGCAATCGCACCGAACGGCAGAATTTAGAAGTTGCAGAATTTGCACCGGGCAACAAAAAACCTAAAGCCGGCCCTGATGCCGAGTACAATGGTGTTAACGATAGCGAAAACCGAAGAAGCTTTAAATCGCCTAACGTTGCGAATGAGTGAAATCGATTACCAAACGAAGCTGAGACATTACAGCATGTTAAAACAAACTGCTTTTGATCTGGATAGCAGAAGAAAATTTATGTAGGACTTCGTAATGGACTTCATTTATGTACGATATATATTTCACCAACTGCATTTGTATTTTAGTATTAAACTGTGTTACGATAATGACACAATAGGTGTTTTTAATGAACGGATTAAAGGTTTTTCATTTATTTGTTGGAAAAGTTCATTGGGTATGTATCTAGTATGTATCTAAAGATCTGGAACGGATTAATGACGTGCACTGAGATATCAGTGTGCATAAAAAGAACACTTCTTTTTTCTCCTGATGTGCCACTACACAAAAACTCATCGTTTTAAGCAGTTGTTAAGACTGTTTTTCAGCTCCAGGCTATTCTGAACCGGAAAGACATTCACTGTTTGGAGAGGCGGCGGGGAAAAATTAGCTGAAGGAAAAAAGTAAATAAAACTTTCCCTTGGGATCGGAATGATCACCTGCGGCCTCAACGAAGATCCAAGGCCAAGTCTTGAAGTGCGTAGGATGAAAAATATTAATTTACTCGCAATTTAGCATGAAAACACTTTCCCTGGAATATGACTTCGGAAATGTCATAATTTCAGTAATTCTTGTGATAACGTATTTACATGTTACTATTATCATAACGTTAGGAACTCGTGATAACGTATTTACATGTTACTATTATTACGGTATTTTGTGTAATCTTACGTTACGTAAAATACTGGCGCGGCGGCACGAATTTACAATTTTAAAAACTGCTGCCATTCCCTGGACATAAGATCTTTGAATTTAAGCCTTGACCTTGAATATACGGTATACACTGGTGTGCAAAAATTAAGGACGAAGTCGAAAAATTAGCATATCAGCTGAACGAAGAGGCAGAGCGGACAGAAAGACCAATCAGGAGATTAAGTAAGGTGATGTACGGTAGCACATGCGCAGATATGCAGGTAAACGTAATGCGGGAGTGTCTGAGTAGTATAAAGCATGTTGTCGGTGTAAGATCAGTATTTCTGGAAAAGAGATTGCACGCCGTATAGCAGTTAAAATCACAACGAGTTGCTGCCTCAGCGAGAAATGGCGAATAATCAATCTGTTAGACGAAATCTGGATGCTTTTACCCGAGGTCGAATCATTGGGAAGTTGGAGGAAGGCCGCAATGTGACAAGTGTTGCTGCTCACAGCGGAATTGCTCACAGCATCGTTTCACGACTTTGGAGACAATTTCAAACTACAGAAACAACTATCCGGGGGTTTAGTAGTGGTCGTCCACGAGGAACCATACCCACAGATGACCGGTATATTGCCTTACAGGCCAGAAGAAATAGGCGGCAGACAGCAGGAGAAATCGCTAGACACACGACACAGGCGACTGGACGACCGATATCGCGTTTTACCGTGGCTAGAAGACTGCACGGTGGTGGTCTGTTTGCACGACGCCCTGTACGGTGTGTACCTCTAACGCCTGCCCATCGGAGAAGGCGTTCTCTGTGGTGCCGGGAACACCGGAATTGGAGAGACAATGAATGGGGACGAGTACTCTTTACAGATGAGAGCAGATTTAGTCTGAGTTGCGATTCTAGACACATACACATCTGGACAGAGCGGGGAACACGCAATAACCCCTTCAACATCATCAAAAGGGACTGTTTTGGAGGTCGCGGAGTTCTCGTTCGAGCAGACATAATGCTTGGTAGCCGGACCGACCTTCATATCTCCCAAGGAGGTTCGTCACCTGGGACTGCTATTGTAACGAGGTTCTTCTTCCTTACATGCGTCTTTTCACAAGGGCTATGGGTCCTCAGTTCCTCTTCATGGACGACAACGCTCCACCTCATCGCACAGTTACTGTCGAAGAGCTGTTGGGGAGTGAAGATATTGAACACATGGATTGGTCGGCAAGGTCTCTGGATCTAAATCCCGTCAAGCATGTACGGAACTTACTAGGGAGACCCGTGGCAGCGCGTAACTTATCGCCAGTAACGATTCCGAAACTGCGATTGGTGCTACAAGAGGAACGAGCAGCAGTGTCTCAACAGCTCATTAACAACCACATATCGAGCATGCACAAATGATGTGAAACCTGCCTAGCAGTCAGGGGAGATCATGTCCCCTATTAAAGACCGGATGTTTCTTGCTGGACACCCACCACAGGGATGTTTCGGCCTTCAGTCGCATTGCGCTCCATGCTACTTTTTCAATAAAGCTTCTTTTTATCCGTGTGATTTCTCTTTTCGTAAGTGTTGCTTATATTACTCATGTTCTTACGTATTGGGGATCTTACGGTATTAAATGTTTTGATTTGGAAAGCTTTTGTACAAAGTTATATTGAAATAACCGTCACGTCCTTAATTTTTGCACACCAATGTAATGTACTATTTCAAGGAAGGGTGGAAACAAAAACTATTCTTTTTCCATCAGACCCCCCCCCCAAGAAAAAAAACTGCAAAACGGTTCAAGTTTTGACTGATAAGCACAGAAAGAATGCCCGAAACAGTATCAGAAAATGGAAGTAAATTTGAATGGAGATGTATAGCTTCGAAAATATAGACAGAAGAGTGAATTCTTTCTGACCGCAATGCCCTGCTGACATAATTCTAGCTGTCAAGCACAACGTGACAGAGGGAAAAAAATTCTATTCGATCACGATGTGAGAACAGGCATAAGATTCTGTACAAGTGACAATTTCGTCCACTGTATTTGGTAACATCGCTTCGAAAGGTCTACAGGCGGCTTGTAGGGTAAATAAATTACTGACCTTGGACATGCACACCAAGGTGACCACTTTTCGTACTTTTGGGAACGAAAAATTTACGGCTCTCATAAATTCATTGCACTTCCTGGGGAATAAGCTCGTGTGGGGTCGTTTCTTTCCTTAAACGTCTCAACACGTTACAACAACATTATTTCCATTCTTACTAACAAGTTAATCTAAATTAACAATAATTAATTTTGATTATTAATTTAATGATTTAAGTATGAAATAATAAATTAGGAAATAGGTAGAAAGCATATTTTGATTAAAGATCATGCTATTATTATTAGCCCAAAGGGCGTTAACCCAGAAGAGCTATTAATTTCGTTTTGGCATGTTGCGTTGAAAACTCTAATGTCCGTTTCACTTTTCAAATTGTTGCGACCAAATATTATCCCCCTGTGTTATATTTAAAGAAGTTAAATAATGAAGAATCTGCATAAATGTATGTATATTTCTCGCATAGTGATAAAGCAACGGTACCTAGAGGCATCACATTTTGAAAAGCGTAAACCTCCACCGAATATAGGCATCTGGAAGCCCTAATTTGGAATTTGTTTTATTATTGATTGCCTATTTTGTAAAACATTTATCAGTTTTTAATTAAGAAACTCAACGATTTCAAAACGAGCAATGGCAATACTGTACGAAAAAAAAATTATCTCCAGGGCGCGAGACTGTGTATCGGAAATTCTAAAGACATGCTCATTTAAAAATTATTTTGCGATATTGCTGTTGAATTGAACTTTATGGTTTAAGTGCGAAGAACATAATATTTAATAAATAAAGGTAACACACAAGACGTTAAAAAACGTCCCTTTGGGTGTTAATATAAAATCTGAAAGCTCTCAGATTTATTATTATTATTATTAAAACGTTTCCCGGAACACGTTACGTCGCACATAAACCCTCTGGAAAACAGCATAAAACAAAATAAAAACCTGAATGCAACTGATATGTACAACACAGATAATTATTATTTTATTAAAATTTAATTACTGTAATTTAATTAACTAAACAAAGGTAATTTAAAAATAAAATTTTAAAGTACAGTGAATTCTTCGTGATTATCACTCTAAAAGGATCACTTGATGACAAAATGACCAAAATCGGATGGAAACTTGAGTGACGATTCACTGTAATAATTAAATGGCAATAAGTTACTAAAGGAAATATCAAAAATTGAAAATACTGAAATATGTAATTGTTTATATTATTAGATTATATGGAATTCCTACGAAAACAACTCCTTTTAGAGAGGGAATGTGTTTTTTTTCTTTCTTTCACATCTGCAAAAATTTGAATAGTTCCATTGTATTATATTTCTGAGCTATATTATTTTCATTTACCGAAAGCACAGAAGGCAAAAGGTTGTTTGGTGTGTTCCATTCCAGATATGTTTTAATTAGCTTGATAAAAAATTCCTTAAAGAGGTAGTAAAATTCTTAAAGCAGGCAATAATCCTATAGCTTATTGTGGATTAACTATAGAAATTTTAAAATTTTACAAGGAATACATACCTTCTCGTATATTAAATTTTTTAGAGATCAGATTTCGTTGAATAAATATGCGCTAGTAATGACGGCTAAACAATCTTTGCTTTGAAAAACTGGTCCTAAATTTATGCATTCTTTTTTAAAATCATTTATGGTTGGAGATATTTGAAAATTAAGTAAAAATCTCTAGGCTTGTCAAAATTTATGAATCTCATTAAATTGTCGTTAATTGATGACAGCTTGAAGTTTAAAATTTTTACCAAAGACTTCTTGCATTCCTGATTCATTGAATTCACAACAAAATAAATTGTTTTCATAGTTTTATATACAAGATCTATGTTAAACTTTTAGAGGCTG
>KK114814.1:225401-240792 GCA_000611955.2 Stegodyphus mimosarum
GACCTACCTAAAATCACGGACAGTAGGCTTGTAGAGACATTAAGTACTTTTTGAAAGCAGGAGAAGTGCGCACATGCCCTCGCCGGGACTCGAACTACGGACCTCTGGAATACGCACCTAGCGTGCTGACCACTACACCACTAAGGCATGCGAAGAAGGTGGGAGAAATACCTTATATACTTTGCCTTTTAAAGGGAGACTGGGGATGAGGGGACTCAATCGCCAAATCCCGGTGGTGGAGAATTATCATCCACCCCCTTTTTTAGTTCGGGCGCCACTGTAGAGACATTAGGTTATTTGGAAGTAGGAGATGTGAAAAATGAGCGATGCTCTCGCCGGGACTCGAACCACGGACCTCTCGAATACGCGTCGAGTGTGCTACCGTTACACCCCGAAGGCATGCGAAAAAGGCGGGAGAAATACCTTATAGGCTGAAAACATGGATGTTTTTGTGGTTTTCCTTATGCGTAATGTAGACAAAAGAGCTCTTGCTTCAGCAGATAGCCTTTGTGCATTGCTTTAAGAACTCTAAACTTTCAGCCTGTTTTTGTTTGTATTAAATCACTCGAAAATCCATGTAACTGACAAGAATTTATATACTCAACATCAGATTTTAATAAATTAACAACAGAAATTAAAAATGCATCATTAGACTGTGTCTGTTTCCTTAATAAATTAATTAATTAATGGGATCTTGCTAAGCCGATCAGTTGCTTGTGTATATTCGGCTGTCGATGCCCGTCGACCCTTTTAAAATTTCATCGACTTCGAGGGGTCAATACTGATCCTCTTAGAAACCCCTGAATTAAACAATTAGTTTCCTGTACTAAGACGATTTTACTTTTATTTAAAATCAAATGAAAAAAATGACTCGCTACTTAATTATATAAAAAACGAATAATTTCTTATTACAGACATGACTCTAATTTGCAACTACTACCCCTTTTAAAAAAAAATTAATATTACCTCTATGCATACGCGCAGATGAATTCACAAATCATACTCATAGATAATGAATGATGCGGCAATCAGTGCTTCTCTTAGCCTCGGCCTAAGGCTACTAAATGGTGTGCAAGTGATCCTGCTGATGCCCTGACAAAAGTATAGCCTCGCTGGCACCCCATGTAGATTCATCTCGCACAGTAACGATTATCATATTAAAGTTTTTGCCTTCAGTTTGGTAATATTTCTACACATGTCTTTTCTCCCTACTGCAATATGCCTTGTTTTCCGTTCCCTTTTTTTATGGTACCAGTTTTTCCTACAACTTTCGACTGAGACTCAGATGTGCTTTTCCTTATTCAAATAATCTAACTTCAATAGTTTAGTTGCTCCTTATGAATAGTATCCAAGTAAAGAAAAAAATAACTAAAAATATCGGAAGTCAATATTTTTACATTTTGTTGCATCATTTCTAACTGCTGGTGCTAATAATGACGTCATAGTTTCATTTTGCACCATTCTGCTACAGTAAGTAATATGTAATTGTTTTGAAAACAATGAGCATACAAATTATAATTCTTCCTATGATTCTTCTGAAATGAAGGACGAACATGGTCACGCATGACGAAATCATAATTAAGCGAAAGCTCTGCTTAAGCTTAAAAAATTACTCCAATAATAAAAACGTTTTGATAAACTAGACCACGTTCTAAATGCTTATTTGTATGCATAACTTATAATAAAACAAAATATTTATTTTTCATTTCTGTTCTAATATCAAAGTCGAAGCTTTAATATATTTAATCATTCTATTTAAATTTTGCTTCCCATTTATTTAAAAGCGAAACCCAAATATTTCAGTACTATTTGAAATCAACTTAAAAATATCTAAATTAAGAAAGAAATCAACATTTTAAAATTGCTTAAAATATACTGTATAAATATCTTTTATACTTGATTAACGTAACTTTAGTTACTGTTCTTAAGTCCTATACTGTGAAGTAAATTAACAATTTTTTATTTTAATTTTTCCCATATCAAAATGGGATATTGTATAAACTTTAAAGTAACGAACGTTTTAGTATTATACAGCAATCATTTTACCAAAAATTGCCAAAATAATAGCTGCGAAGAACGTAGAACAGACATTGTTAAATTTTCAAATAATAGAAAGTTCTCGAAAGTTCTGAAAAAAGAACTTCCGGATTTGCTCTGGATATCTTCACCTGTAAAAAGTTTCATAGCTTGGAGCTGTGAAAAAGGTTCCAAACGTTTGCTTAATTTTTTTGCTGTTCTGCCATGCATATTCACAAAATTTATACGAACTGTTAACACACAAATATACTAAATACTAACTCCGTAAAACTCTGGAAAATATCAAAATGTTTAACTTAAGTATTCTTTGTATTGAAGCTGGGAATTGCAATGATTTGAAAAGCAGTTTAAAATGGAACACTAAGTTTCAAAACTTTTCTTTTGGAAAACAGATAAGACATCATTTTGATATATTTAAAACTCTGAATTTTAAAATTCCAGTAATATAAACAACAGAATGTTATAAGCCTTTTTATTATGATCTAATTTTATTTATTTATTTTTTTCAAACTGTTTGGATGCTAGTTTTAAGATACTGTCAGATGAATGAACTTTAAGGCATGAATTGCTTACTTTAGTTACTGAGTTATTATTTCCAGCGTTATCAATGAAATCAGCATCTTGGTGAATATGATTCAGAAACCGGAGGGAAAAAACCTATGCGTAGCGTGGATGAACTCAGCTGATTAATGTTTACGTTTACAAGTAATGTTTTCGAAAATGAGAGCAATCGAAAATAACCTGAGAGAGATCACTAAGCAATGAAAAAATCTTATTAAACGATAAAAAATGTTTAGGTCTCTAATAGGATAAAAAATGTTTAGGTCGACAAATTAACACCAAGAGTAACACATCAAAAAATTTATTCTAGATTGATCACTGGAAATTGAAAACAAGGATTGAACTTTGGACAAGACACAAGTATGTTGATTGGCTCATTTTAATTTAAAGCATTATTCGATTTGTTAGAGAGCTAGGGTCTTACTAATTAAAAAAAATCTTGCCTTCAATCATAATCACAGAAAGATTTTAATGAATTAAAAATAGTTATTCTCGCTATTTACCATTTCTGTGCTGCTACTTCTAGTGTTCCTTAAAATTCTGTAAATGTACATGTACATATTTTTATGGATATCTTTCCAGCTCCGGAGTGGGTATTTTTTCAAAGTAAGCGGAGTTAGAATTTTTTCAACGTAAAATTGTATTTCGATCGAAAAATTACATTTTACATTCAAAAAAGAAATGCAAAAACAAAGGCTTGAGATTTTAATTATTTATTTAAATTTTAATGTTGTTCAATGGTCAAGTTTAATAGTTAAGATTCCCTAATTAAGTCAACAGTAGTTAAGATTTATTTCTGTGACTTAGCAGCAGCAGACAAGAAGAAAAGCAAAATATTCATAATATTTTTTTTTGGAAATTTTTAATTTTTGCAAAATGTTTTTTAAAGTAAAAATTTTTTAACGGAAACTCTTCTTTTGAGGTGTTAGACCATAAGTGAAATTTATTGACTGCAAAATTCTTTCACTAACGTATTTCTGTCAAAACAAATTCTGTCTTAAGCAAATGAACAATATAGACCATAGAATCATAGTAGTCTTCTTAGAGGATTTTACTGTACATTGAAAACTAGTATGGGACAGCGTAGTTCACCCCTCGAAAAGATTCAACACTTTGTGATATACAGCGAACATTTTCTAAGACGACGATCCATGTTTTTGGATGATTTTAATCTGTGGAGAAGTCGTCTTAGAAAAGCGATATTCAGTATCGAACTATGTTCTCGGAAATGCTGGTCACATTCAGAATTGGTTGTGTTTGGGATATGGAAGCCATGAGAGGGTTCACTATAATCTCTAAAGTACACATTTAAAATAGCCATTAATAACAATATGTTTTCTGCAATGCACCAGAGTTGATAATCCTAGTATAGCGAATGCAGATGAACATATGAAATCGCGTGGCTGGAACTGAGTGTTTGTTCTCAACGCCCCTTGCACGCAAAACGTGTTCGGACTTGTGTGGGTATACTCATCATTTCGTTCCATGAACTGGGATTGGTTCAGTGACACCAAGACATTGACACACAAAATTCAGCTTCCATTAATGAAGTGCTAATGATGATGTTTTGCATCATTTTTGGTGTTTTTTTTATTGTCAGGAATAGGGAATTTTTGCTCATGAAAATGCTTAGAAATTCACGTGCAATGAAATTTTTTTTTCATGACTACCTTCCGTAGACGACGTTTCCGAAAGTGACCAGTATTTCGTAGAATACAAAAATGAAAATTAGCACTGAATATTCTCTTTGTAAAGATCTTTCACTGTATAACGTAAAGGTACCGTGAATCCGAAAACAATATGACACATACACAGAAAATTCTTGAAGACAATTATCCAAGGTCCCAAGAGATTTTTCATCGTATGTAAAAGTGGCTGCGATAGAGAGGAGACGTTAAATATACCAATGTTGTTTATTAATTTTATCAGAAACCCTACTTACTTTCAGAGTTGGCGCTATTAGAAGTTTCACGACATTTAAAAATAATGTCCTTTAGAGGAGAAAAAAAGGGGGGATTAAAAAAAACTTATTTCTTGCTGGGTTGAACGCAGTAAATCACGCAAGCTTTCTCTCTCAGAAAAGACGAACGCGTTCATGGAAGATTTTTAACGAAAACTGACACATTACACATTACGGGAGAGCCATGGGAACACCAAAATAAGCTGAGCATTCTCCAGGATTCGAGCTCGGGTCGAGCTACCAGAATCCAACAGTTTTACCACTCCACCACTAATACACTGATATCATGTTAATAATACAATAAATACATTGAAATGAACAGAACAGTAATACAGAATGTGAAATCCGAGTGGGTAAGAGTAATATAGAAATAAGTAATATAGAAATGAACAGAATAAGTAATATAGAAATGAACAGAACAATGTGAAATCCGAATGAATCTACAGAACAGTAGTGTGCGGTAGGTTTTCATGCAGGGTGTGCAGAAAACAACAACAATAATAATAATAAAACCATAAAAATGTACATTAAACACTTCTTTAACTTTTTATAATTCATTTGTACACAAAATCCATACGTCTATCCATATTACTAACAAAATCATCAATTACATGATCATAAAACTCTGGTTTTGACTGTAATAAGTGTAACATTTCTTTTTCTATTGTTATTAGAGATAAATTTCTTAATCTATCCATAATCTATCCTTCATTGTATTGCGTGCATAATTTTTTACTCTTTCAATGCTGAAAATGATCTCTCCACCGAAGCAGTTGAAAATGGAATTGTACAAATTAAATGTGCCAATTTATTTACTTCGCTTAGGGCATCTGTCAAATCATTCAGCATTATATGCTGAATAAAATTCGATAAATTCATTTCGTCGTATGACTCACTACGATAAAGAACGCATAATTCATTGGTTAGCTTTACAAAATCGAAATGTTTTGCATAAGCGTTCTTTAACGAATTACGGCGTTCATCCGGAAATTTACTTTGATATTTCTTAAAAAAACTGTTCAAAAAATTTGAGTGAATTTAATTTTTTAAAACGGACATTTAACTGACAATAAATAGTGTCCATTATTTCATAATATAAATTTTTAAAATGTTGATCTTGGTCTACACTTGAGTTTTGTAAATTTACACGACTTTTTTTTAAATTTGAGGGACCCACTACAGAAATAGTGTCTTCATAAACTTCATCAAATGCAACAGAAGTTTGTATAATTTGAATTGCATCTTTTACTTCCTCTACTTTTTGACTAGAATAAGCTATATTTAAGTTAGTTTTTTGTAAAATATCAAATAGAACATCAGTATAACTAAACACTTTGGCAAAAATATTTAGAAAATTACCGTTAAATTCTTAAAAAAAATGTGATAACTCTTTGCAATAGTAATTTTATCCTTATCCCAGCCTTTTGGATTCTCAATAATATTTTCAAATAAATCAGATAGGCCTTGCCTTTAGCTTTTTATGGTATTTACCAAACGAGATGAATAACTTCAACGTGTTGTAGCTAATTTTGGAATTTTTTTTTAATAATTTAATTTAAAACATTATTTCTTTTTGTAGACGCCGAAAAAAATGAGGCTATGCCAGAAATTGTTGCAAAAAATAATTTACAATCTTTTATAAACAATACAGATTGCGACAGAACTAAATTAAGTACATGTGCGCAACAATGCACAAACATAGATTCTGGGAAAATGTCTTTTACTTTTTTCTGCGTCCCATTCAACGCTCCTGCCATGACTGCCGCCCCATCGTACGTTTGTGCAATCAGTTTATTCACCCCCAACTAAAAACCGTTTCTTGCACAACATTACACAAAGCTTTCGCTGAACGATCACCACTAACATCTTTAAAAAACAAAATTCTTTCCACTGGTGCACTACAATTATTAACATATTGTAGCACAACCGATAATTGCGATTTGTGAGATATGTCAGATGTTTCATCCAGCATAATAGCAACGAATGGCGTTTCTTTTACCTCATTTCTAATTTCTGAAATTACAATATTTTTTATACATGCAATAATATCATTTTGTATTCTATTAGAGGTTCCAGAAAATACAGTTGCAGTTCTTAGGTGGGCTGCTAAAAGGTCATCATATTTACTAATTAAAGTTATTAATTCTATGTAATTTCCTTGGTTAAGGGAATTTATATTCTCATTGTGTCCACGAAATGCATCTTCTTGTTTTGCTAAGTAACAAACTACAAATAAAATATTTACCTACGAGTAGTCGAGGTATAACTATAAAAACAGTTAAACTTATGAGAATTCTACTAGCAGTGAAGCAAAAATCATGTCTTGTGTTGTATGGTGTCATATTGGCGGCACCACACGGCGCCCGCCGTTGCGGTGCCTCATTGTTAGCCTGATGACATCCGGATGAGTCATCAAGATGCTCATTGGTGCCGACAAACCGAACGTCTATTCCACGTGCGGAGGATTTCACTGTACGCTGGCACAATAGGACGAACTGTTTCTTGTTCGGTCAGTGGATTAAATTATATATATTAATTGTTTTTAACATTTGGAAATCATATATTCTGCGAAAAACATCTTGACAATTTTTTAAAACAAAACCAGGGATATGTTGTTACAGATATAACTTATATACTGTCTGTAAGACACAATGAATGGTAAAATTTGGACTGTTCTGTTAAAATTCGTTTCTTTTTCTTCTAACAAAACAAACTTGTTTTTCAGCGAATTATTTCTATAAATATAATACATCACCGAAATTATTATAGCACACTAAAACATTTCCCTTTATATTGATGAAATACTTATTTTCTATTTCCATAAAAACAAAATCTTACAATACATAAATTTAAATTTTAACCGTCTGCAAAATTGTATGGTCAGTTAATCAGTTAAAAAACCAAAAGCGCTTCAGCACCTAAATCCCCGCTCTAATACAACGCTTTATAAACCGTACCTTCGGATGATTCTGAATGCCAAGTGCAAGAAAAAGAGCTGCACTTGTCTCAGTGGTATAATATGCTGTGCTTCTTCAGTAGCCCATACATATAAAGCGCGATTTTCTATTAGTTCGCAGTGCGTACACATTAAAACTTTATGTTCGTTTGCTTATCAACGCGCTGCGTGGTGCAGCACCTAGTACCGCACGCACTGCGGGAATACAAGGAAGCAAATCAACATAATATTTGAATATATTATAAATAATATTTATTATATACCATATAAAGATAGGTAGACATAGGTGCAGAAAATTATTGTCTCTCATAATTTTGCCAGGGTGTGCACTGCACACCCTGCACATATGGACCGCACGCCACTGCTACAGAAATACATATTACGCAGAGTAGGAAACGTCTTTTATTAATTATAGTAATGTTTCAATTGTCTATAAAAAGTATCATTAAGATGTACATTGAAATAATCGTTAAATGCACTCTGAAATCATGAGTCTTAGGGACACCAAGGGGATTTACCCGTGATTCTAGATGATTTAGTCTTCTGTGAAGAGAGTGTCTTTTAAAAAACATAGTTATAATTTGAAAGGTAAAGTTTTTATGCTCCATCGAACTGCAGTACTCTGAAAAGAGATATAAAAATTTTAATTAGCTTTTAGGTGGCCAGATAAACAGACTAATTCTTGAGAGTGTTGTTATTCGATTTACAAAACTGGAGGTGGATGACAAACCCTCTAATATAGCCTCCTAACCAAAATCTTTCAGTGTAATGGATATCGCTTATGAGAATTTTTTGAAGTATTTCACAAGATAATCTCATAATTTGATACGTTTTCATTTAAAATTATTGACTAAAAGACATCGTTAAACGTTAAGGCTCACAAATAACAGTACGAAACCTAGTGTCTGAATTTCGAATAAAATCACAAAAATAAAAATTGTTTAAAATTTTGTTCCTTTTCTAATATTAGAATTTTAAATCCCAGAATTAAAAAAATACATACAATAAAACTTCTTGTGACGTCAATCTCACAAAAATGATTACCTCTGAAAGTGACGACTATTCTTGAAAACGTAAATAAACCTTCCTTTGCAACGTCTCACTTGTTTCAGATGACTCCACCATAGAATTTGAAAATCTTCTGGAACCATGTGTGGTCATTTTAGAGAAGATATACTGTATTTAATCTATAATGTAGTTAGCTGATAAATTTTGTAAATATTCACACGATTATTGTACATCATTAAGATGTTTCTAATGGCATACATTACCTACACTATTATACAAAAACCTTCTGATGTTTTACTTAAGCATTTATATTAACTTTTGTATTGCATCTCCGCTCCAGGTATATTTATAAATAATCCTAGTCTATTTATAAAAACCTCTTCCGCATGCAACAATAACCATCATAATCTTTCCTTATAAACAGAAACACGTCTCCTAGTGATAATGGAAGCTGACCAAAGCTATTTTATTCTAAACGCTTGTAAGGATTATCCTAAGTTTATTAACAGTTATTTTAAGTTATGCTTCTTTCCTATTTATTCTAATTTCAGCTTACAATTTCCTACCAGAATGTAATTTCAGAAACGCAATGAATGCAAATGAGGAATGCTTCACCGAATTCTACAGAGAGAGTCTGATTTTTCTGACTAGCACGCTTATGACATTTGGCTATATTCTCTTTTAAAGCTCGGCCATACTTTAGGCCTTTGCTTGGCTTCACCGATTTAATTAATATTTAGGGACCAACTACTAAGAATTCTATTGACAGAATGTAATTTCAGAAACGCAATGAATGCAAATGAGGAATGCTTCACCGAATTCTACAGAGAGAGTCTGATTTTTCTGACTAGCACGCTTATGACATTTGGCTATATTCTCTTTTAAAGCTCGGCCATACTTTAGGCCTTTGCTTGGCTTCACCGATTTAATTAATATTTAGGGACCAACTACTAAGAATTCTGATAGCTTCGGCTATATCTTTCAGATAGCTTTAGTTAAGCTTAGTTTAGTTTAATTTCATAATTATTTAAGTTGAAGCCCAAGTGGAGGCTTTGTGTAAACTCCGAGTTAGGAAGTGGTTGTAAATATTTTGAGAAATATAGGGTGGTTAACCCTTATTAAGTCTTACGTGTTTATACGCACACTTAAGCGATTATTCGCTTGTTGGTGTTTATGGGATTCTGAGATTGACCATTGGAATTAAATAAGTAAAACACCACAAAATGGGGAGCCCGAAATTGTCACAAAATGGGGAGCCCGAAATTGTTCTTAACGAACCATGCCATTAGGTACTGAAGATTTCTCGTTGACCCCTCCCACCTTTCAGTTCCCTCAGGCACAAAAATAACCCTTGAGGGATTTGGCTTTATCGTGGAAACTATGAGAGCGGCGATGAAGCCAACAGTAACCTTTGATGGAAGAGAATCCGTAATGACCTTCCTGGAGCAGCTGGATCTACACTTCACGTTATATCCTGTGAACCAGCCACAGAGAATAATCATCGCGACGACGAACTTAAAAGGTCAAGCCCTCAGCTGGTACAAGAATATTGGCAAAAATTTGTTGGGGGATCCAGAATCCGAAACTTATACTTGGGAGAATTTTAAAAATTCGCTATTGAAAGCATTTCCCGTCATTAAAGACTGCTCGAAACTCGAATCAGAACTATATAGTAAATACCAAAGTAATGGGGACGACGTAACGGATTTTATCTTAAGGAAAATTCATATTGTCAAATTATTATATGGGAAAAGGCCCGACAATGAAATCATCGAAATAATTTTGCCGCGGTTGCTTTCATCAATTCAAAAGTTTCTGGAAGTTAGAAATCCGCAGACGCTGGAAAGCTTATTCGAACTAGCTGTACAATTTCAGAGTAGGTGGACGGCCGAAAACGCGCGTGCCAACAGTTTTAGGCAGTATTCAAGGTTTCACGCCGAGACGAAACCTCAAGGTCAGCAGAATTCCTATCGGCAAGAGGAGAAAGTAGCAAAGCCGGATGAGAGGAAAGCTGGTCAGACTAAAGCGTGGGGAAATAAAAAGCAGTTGGATCAAGGGGTTGAAAAGAAACATTTAAACTAGTCACGGTGACCAGAAGGAGGGTGAAATCCCCGTGTAAGAAGGTAAATCCCTTAGAAATCAAACTGAATACGGTAGTCGTACAAAATTTGGCCTCGCCAGAAATCCAGATACTACTAAACGACGTGCGTACTACCGCCTTATTGGATACCGGGGCTCAATGCAACTTCCTGTCACACAATTTTTTAAAAAAGCATTTTCGTCGCTGCAGACTGTTTAAGACAACGGAGCAACGCGTGATTGCTGCCCAAGGCAAACAGTGTGTCTGCTTGTGAAAAATGGGGCTGCATGTTCAAATAAAAAATGAGGTTCAGAAAATCAATTTTCTCGTAGTAAGGAATTTATTAACCGCAGTCATATTGGGGGTTGATTTCTTAGGCGCAGCTAGCGCAAAAATGAATTTCAAAGATTCTACCCTACAGATCAAGATGGATAAAGTGGAAGTTGAACAAGCAGAAATGCCAAAACTGGAGCTGAATCACCTCGAAGAAGGAGAAAAAGAAAAAAATTAAAAAGTTGGTAAGAAAACATTCTCAGTTATTTAATGAAAAATCTGGCTTCTGCCAGATTGTATCTTCCGCTATCGACACTGGTAATGAGCCCCCAGTTCGGTCTAAGCCGTACAGGTATGACCGTGTGAAGGAAAATATTCTAGAGCAACACATTAAGAAAATGCTCGAGGATAAGATAATTACGCCAAGCACCAGCCCTTATGCTAGTCCTGTAGTTTCATGTAGAAAGAAGAATGGATTGCCAGCCGCAGATCCGAAAGCGTGGAGATTCGCCATTGACTATCGGAAGTTGAATAGCATAAAGAAATACCCCACATATTCCCTCCCGATAATAGATGAAATCATAAGAAAAATTCGTTCAACTAAATATATGACAACCTTAGACCTGACGTCAGGCTGTTTTCAAATTGCAGTAAAACCCTAGGATGTAGAAAAAACAGCATTTATCACAAAGTCAGGCGTGTATGCTTTTTTGAGAATGCCGTTTGACTTAAGCTGAGCTCCGGCTACATTTCAAAAAGTTATACATATTGTTTTAACTATGACTTGGAATGACTCGGATGACGGTACTTGGAAAAAGTACCGTCATCCATCTCGATGATATTATTGTAACTAGCGAAACCCTAGAGGAACACATTAAACATTTGGAGGAAGTTTTTACATTATTAAATGAAGCGGGCCTCAAAATTAATCCTAAAAAGTGCAAATTTGCCGCCAAGGAATTGAGGTACCTCGGCTATAAAATCTCGAAAAACGGTATCGAAACTGACAACTCTAAAATTTTAGCTATCAAAAGTTATCCACTGCAAAATACGGCTAAGAAATTATCATCCTTTCTGGGAATGTGTTCCTATTATAGAGTATTCATTAAAGATTTTGCAAAGATAGTTGAACCCTTGTTGGTGCTTAAACGAAAAAAAGACTAGATTCGCATGGACAGCGGAGGCGAACACGGCGTTTGAGGAATTGAAACACGCCTTAATTAACGCCCCTGTTCTTAAGTTCCCGGAAGGAGATCAAAATTTAGAAATTGCAGCAGACGCTTCAGACTACGCTGTTGGCGCAGTTCTTTCCCAAAATGGGCAGCCAATAGCTTTTTTTCGCAAGACGCTTAATCAAACTCAACGAAATTATACCGCAACTGAGCGGGAAACCCTCGCGGTTCTATTAGCGGTGCAAAAGCTCCGTGTGTACTTTGGAAGTGCCCCAATAACTGTGTATTTAGTTCACACGGCAGTTGGTCGCCTATACTCCGGTAAAAATCTTTCGCCTCGGCTCATACGTTGGACACTAAAACTGCAAGAGTTTAATTAATTAATAAAACACACGCCAGGAAAGAAAATGTAGTTGCAGACGGACTATCAAGAATAAAGATCGATGAAGACGGAAATACAATTAAATGTACGATGCTAATTGCGAAAATAATTAAATCTCGAGAAACAATAATCGCCGAGTTAAAAACGGATCCAGAATTTAAAGATATTTATGCGTACCTGGAATATCATGAAAATTTTGAACATGTGCACGTAACGGCTATTCGCAATAGGGCGGCCCATTATGAAGTTGTTGATAAATTGCTCTTTTACACGACAACAACCAACGATAATCAAGAACTGCGACCGGTAGTCCCAATGAGTCTACGCTTAAGTATCCTAGAAAAGCTCCATGATTCTAAATTAGGAGGCCATTTTGGTGTTATTAAAACCATGCAAAGGGTCCACGAAGCGGTGTATTTTCCGCAGTTATACAAAGTTGTGACGGCGTACGTCAGGTCATGTTACTTGTGTCAATTAATTAACGACGTTAATTACAACCCGGCCCGGGTACTTAAACAGCATAAAAACCACTTTCCCAAATGAATTGGTTGGCATTGATTTGCTTGGTCCCTATCCTAGAACAAAGATTAATAAAAATAGATACTTGTTAACCATTGTGGATCATTTCTCAAAATGGATGGAAATAATTCCCCTCAAACGGGCTTCAGCAAAAATAGTAGCAGATTCGTTTCTAAATAAATATATTTTAAAATACGGAGCCCCAGTAAAAGTAAAAAGTAATATATATTGGTAGGCAATTCGTAAGTAACTTATTTGAAAATTTGTGCACAGGCCTTGGTATACGCCATAAAAAATGGTACCTCATAGACCGCAATCAAATATTGCGAAACGCGTACATAAGAATATATTTAAAATTATTCGGGGATATGTTAAGAATTATCATGACCGTTGTCTCGATAGCAGTGTCAATCAATTAAGCTTCGCCTTGAGAACAACAAAACATGATACCACGCAAAAAACCACCGCAGAATTATTCCTAGGAAGAAACATTTTAACGCCACTGGATAAGCTATTTTTCGTTCAACAAAGACAGGAAGCGTTTAAATTGAAAGATATACAGAAAATTATTAATGAGGCCATCAAAAATTCTGATGCGGCACAGTCGAAACAGAAAGTATAGTACGATAGAAAGAGACGCGAGGTAGAATATACGATAGGGCAAAAAGTATTAAAAATTAAACATTTTTTATCATCCGCACCCGAAAATAGAGTAGCCAAATTTGAGCCCAGGTTTGAGGGGCCGTTCATTATCGAGAAAATAAAATTTTCTAGGTTTACTTAAAGTTGGAAAATGGACAGCGAACAATTGCTAGCATGGACCAGCTGAAATCATACTATAATCGTACGAGTTTTCCAGTTTTAAAAGATTTATTTCAGGTTCATGGGAGCGCGCCAAGAATATTGATTTCGCCGTCGCGAAAAAAAACAGCAGGAAAAAGAAAACAGTTGAGAATACTGAAGAAAGGACGGTGAAACGAACGCAACAGCAAGCCACAAGGTTCAGGCCCAGCGAAAAGGAAGAAAACTAAAAGAAAAGTTCTCCTTCAACAGAAGCCAGCGCCGATGGGAAAGCGGAAAAGGATGATGGAGAGAATAACTAAAGAAAACGTCCAACTCCAGAACTGAAGCCAACTTCCTCGAAAGAAGCCACAGGAACATGGCAGCCAAGATCTACGAAAAGAAAACGATTCGACGAGGCAAGATGCATTCCTTTTCAGGAAAACCAAGAAAAGATTGAAAGATCCCGAGGGAAGATCCGGATACTACAAGGCAAAGAGGAAGCTAGAGTTCCAGAACTCTCAACCGACGAGAAAAGCAGGCCGATTGAACGCCCGAGGAACGAAAAGAAAGGAGGGGCCCGAAGTGAATACCAGCCGCCCGAGATGATTGAGAATTCAAGGTTTAAGATCTCCCACTTCGCAAGAATTTTGCGACAAAAGAATGGAGGAGTATAGAAACCAAAAAAGATATGTGAAAATTTTCCTTGTTTTCTATTTTGTATTGAAAGTTCGATTTATATCATGTGTTTAGAGTTGCTAAATACTGTTTAAAGCAAGAAATTGAATTCGCAAGTTTGCGATAATATATAGTTGTAACTATCTGTTAAACAGAAAAGATTTTTGAATTCGCAAGTTGGCGAGAATTTATTTTGTAAATACCTTTCTTTTGAGAATTCTCAAGTTGGAAGAAACTAATTTGTATTTGTGAATATGTTTAGTCAAAAGACTTCAAATGTTTCAACTTAAAGAAAGATTGTAGCAAAACTTTGTGAATTTTGTACGGCAACTATAACGAATGATGTAAAATTAATTTTAAAATACTGCGCGTTAAAATGTTCGATTGAATATAGAAATGCTAATGTCAGCTTCTAAACTATTGTAAAAGTTAAATTTGTGCAAATGTAAGTTTTTGTCAAGCATGACTCTATAAATACCTTGTATAAGAGATGAATTTAATGAAAGTATAGATTGAATGTGTTTAAAGTTAGGCTCTCCAGGCTTCACTTAAGAGTTTAAATTAAGCTCTATGTTAGTACATTAGATCTAGTTTTGTTTTTAAGGAGTCTGCTGAGGTCTGGAAAGTCAAGTTTCTAACAAATTGTAGCTGTTGGATTATTGGTAGTGTATCTTCGCGGAAATACAACAATAAGACGTTCAGCTCACGGTGTAAACAGAGAAGCAGCTGTTTGTCCAAGTCAATTTGTAAAATGTGAATGTAAAATTGTTAATTTTAGGGAATTTAGATATTGTGTAAAGATATTGTGTAAAGTTGATTTAGATATTGTGTAAAGTTGGCTCTAAACAGGAAAAGGTTTTAATGATGAATTTAAGAAAGCACACTTGCCACAAATAGAAAACTTTGATGAGAAAGAGTTTTGTAGAATTTACACTCTTAAACAAGGTCATTTTGAGACCTTATTCTTCGAGTACTTAAATTCTGG
>KK114814.1:255697-280320 GCA_000611955.2 Stegodyphus mimosarum
AAAAACATTAAAATCCCAAAATAAAATAATGTTATTTTACCGCATCATCACATTTTCGGATTTATATCTACAACAAAATTATTACTTAATATTAGCGGTCAATTTCAGTTAAAAAATGTTTATTATTTCGGGGCCTACGCTGCTGGAGTGCCTAGGGCCTACGACACCCTTAATCCGGCCCTGGCTACAGCGACAATAAATCCTTTCTCCTGGTAATTTCTTTGATTTTTAGTTAAGTACGTATTAGATTTTACTAAATAAGACTCTAACTTTTTAGATCTAAGTGTGACATGCAGAGGTGCCAAATAGTATTTTAGATGAGTAAGATATTTCCAAAATGATGAGGAATATAAGCTTGGCCACCACAAATAAGAAAAACGTTCTACCGAAAGTATTGAACCAATAAGAAGATAATTAGCCGAATCTCAGGTTGAAATTAAAGACATTTTTTGGCAGATTTCGATGGCATTATTTAAGAACAGAATTTAATAATTCGTGTTGTAAATATTAAAGATTGCCATATATAGTCGACATATAACCCGACATTTTTCGCACATAAACTGTAATTTTAAACATTCTTCTTTGAAGGAAGGACAAATGATATAATTATGCAGCTGCTAGGACCTGAAGAATAACTAAGACCATCGAAGGACTAAGACCATGATATTTCTTCCCGGGTACAAATCCTGACCAACAAGCGGGCTGTATAAGGGTCTGTCCAGCGTTTTCCATCCGTAACGTGACTGAGAATCAATTTTTCTAGAAAGTCCATTAGACAAAAAGCCCTCGTTTATTTTGCATACCATATAATCAATCAACTAACATTGTCATATATATCTCAAAGTACGAGATTCGTGATGAGCTTGAGAAAATGAACTTATCAGTGCATAGAACATTTAACCACAGAAAAGTATCCTGTAGTCGAAAGAACATCGACTAATTTTGCTGAAATCAAAACAACTATCTGATTTTTAAACAAGTGGCACCTTCACATGTTGGATTTCAGTCAGAAACATCTGTTATAAACTTTGATGCAGTTCACGCAATGTTTCAAATGACAGCGCTTTGGGTAAAAAAGGTTTTATGTCTGACAAAGCGAATTGTGTAAAACTGTTGAATGAGCATGAGTTTATAAATACAACTTTGTTAAAGAGGGAAATGCATGTTGTGCTTGCTGTTTTCCAAGAATATCTTCCGGCAAGTAATCGGGACTACCCGAAATATCCACAAGGCGCAGATTAGAAAAAGGCAGCAAAGTTTCTCGTTAACTACAATGGTAGAATTCCCAATCATACTTTTGAAAACTGTCGACAAAACTTCTGTCTGTTGTTATAATATTAAAAGCATTAAAAAAAACCATGCGATGGAATTTCCATCCAACAACATTAAAGAACTCTAGCATACACTGGTGTGCAAAAATTAAGGACGAGACGGTTTTTTCAATATAACTTTGTACAAAAGCTTTCCAAATCAACACATTTAATACCGTAAGATCCCCAATGCGTAAGGACATGAGTAATGTAAGCAACACTTACTAAAAGAGAAATCAGAGGGGTAAAAAGAAGCTTTATTGAAAAAGTAGCATGGAACGCAATGCGACTGAAGGCCAAAACATCCCTGTGGTGGGTGTCCAGCAAGAACCATCCGGTCTTTAATAGGGGACATGATCTCCCCTGACTGCTAGGCAGGTTTCACATCATTTGTGCATGCTGGATATGTGGTTGTTAATGAGTTGTTGAGAAACTGCTGCTCGTTCCTCTTGTAGCACCAATCGCAGTTTCGGAATCGTTACTGGCGATAAGTTACGTGCTGCCACGGGTCTCCCTAGTAAGTTCCGTATATGCTTGACGGGATTTAGATCCAGAGACCTTGCCGACCAATCCATGTGTTCAATATCTTCACTCTCCAACAGCTCTTCGACAGTAACTGTGCGATGAGGTGGAGCGTTGTCATCCATGAAGAGGAACTGAGGACCCATAACTTTAAGCGATCGTTGCCACAAAATCAAAACGAAACTTCCCCCAAAATCCTGGTTGCCACTCAAAATACCTAAATTCTAAAATCTCCATACACTTCTACTTCCACTTTCAAAATAAACACTTCTACTTTCACTTCGAAACCCCTCAACTCCACTCAACAAAATGGCGACACTTCCAAATTTTCTCAAAGATTTTCTCTGACTTTACAGGTATAGGATTATTACAGAAGCTCAAAACAAAAAGATTGGGGTTTTGAAATTTCTTCCGCGCACTTAAATTGAAAATTTACGCTTACTGTGCTCAAGGTACTTAATTTCTGTCATACGATTGAACTTAATTATTAAATTGGATATTTGGTGATAAAATATACTCCGGCTACCTACCTAAACTGAATCCCAGTTCTTGCTGAGAGTTGCCTTGGAGGGTGATTGAATAAAATTCTCGTGTCCCCCAAACTTCAAGAGAACATGTGATTCAACATAATTTAAGTGACCTCATTCTATATGATTTTAAGACACTAGAATCACAGTAGTCGATGTTTAGTCAGGATTCCAGTCCAACCTCAGCACTGTATAAATCAGTCAGCTTTCGCTAACCACTATGCCATTTGGAGATGTAAGTAAACATGGCAAGAGCAGTTATGGCCATTTTAGATAAAATGCTTGTTACAAACGGCCCGTGATCGATATCTGATTAACGTGACGTTTTTTAGAAAATTCTAACTTTGGTTAAGAATTAAGTCAAATATTGTTTTTAGACATTAATATAATTAAAAATAATAATTTCTCATTCTCTTAAAAAAACGAGATTGTGTTTAGAAAAGAAGAATATTACTGTCTTTCCAAGTGCTACAGTTTTAAAATGAAAACGCAGATTCGCTGTTGATAAGAATCATGAAGTTACATTTTATTCTAAAGCAGCTATAAATTATCTTTTATCACATGAATTTCTGTCGTTAAATCCTACTTACCTAACACAAAGCTTCCTTTCTTTGAGACCATATTTGTATTAATTCTTTCTGTAACTAACTACGCACCACAGAAAATAGAAGGCACAGTGACAGATAGCGTCAATAATTCTTATCTAGGCATTAATTTTAGTAATAGAGACCGTTAACAGTGCTATGAAAAAGGCATAAATCAATAACAAACTGGCCTGCTTGGTAACCAGTGCAGCGTACAGCGTCAAACTTGAGATAACATTTTAACCTTGACTCCACTACACCTGGTAATGAAACATTGACAGAAACATACTTTGATTGCGCTGGATTAAGTATAGTGTTCTTTTCGTTGAAACCGGTTACGCTGTTACGTAATTGCCATTAAAGCGTTTAAAAGAGAAAAAGGAAGTGAAGGAAGTTAATGAATATTATACTGTTATGTAATGAACGTTTTTAGGCTAATTCGTTCGTACTTTCACCACAGATGCTTAGTGAAAGTTCGCTTGAAAACATTTCCTTTTGAGAAAAGTATATATAAATATTGTTTTCGTTGAACGAAATACAAAAATGTTGCTTTACGCGATAATGAAAGAAATATACAATGAACGCTTCCTAAAACGATCAGCACGATTCCTGACAATTCTGTGGTTTGCAACGGAATCATTTTAGGGCAGGTGACATTCAGTATCGATGGGTATGCATGCTTTTAGAAATACTGATTACTTTCAGAGGTGGTCGTCTTATGTAGGTGGTCCCCATGAAAGGTTTCTTTACGTAATTTTAACAAGAAAAGTGCAGGTACATTTAGGGAACAGGTTTTCATAACGCTATTAAGTTTGTTAACTTTCACCCTAAAACCCGTCGATAAACACAGATCTAAAATATGATATTTAAGTAATAAAAAAGCGTACTCTATTCAAAACACTGCATTTCGTTTTTGTCGGTGTTTATATTGCCAACAACTTGGCGTCCATCAATAATTTCCCCCAGTCATCTGGGTCTTTTCTGAATTATTCTTTTGCTTGTATGAAGCAATAATAAAAATGTTTTAACATCAGATTGCAAGGAAGAAGTATATATTTTTAAAAGAAATTTGATTTTCTAAAGACATTTTAACCATTGCAATTTCAGAAAGATAGTTATTTAGAGAAAAGAGCAACAGATAAATGTAGATGTGTGCCTTTACAGCTGACATTTTGAATAAAAAATTATTCAGAAGCTACATATAAAATTCACAAAATTTAATGTATCAAGACGCCCATGAAGCAATCGATGACGTGTGATGATGAATAGAGAAATGAAATATGAACCAACATTAAGCGCATTAAAAATAAAACCGTGCTTCAAAATATTGCCTGCAATCCGCGATTGAAAAAAATTGTTTCAATTTCGGTCATTTAAGAAGGATGCTTTGTGAAGAACTTTCTAAGAGAATTTGGCTCATATTCGTATCACACATACGGAGAACATTCATACAGCCGATCCTATCATAGGGAACTGAACGTGGCACAAGTTACTAGTATTCAGCACTCTTATTCTGTCGGTTACACCTGAGAAGAGACACATGCAAATATTAGGTGTTCTCTAACTTGATTCTTCAGATTGATCCCAGTCTATCATTTCTTCTATATTATACATATATAAAATCAGAATTTATATTATACATATATAAAATCAGTCGCATGCGGAGTTATCTCTTTTCAAAACGCAACAGGTCGCCTTTACATTCGTTCGGGCATACATTTACATTCTTATACATTTTTCATACTTTACATTCGCCATACTTCTTACTCTGCCCTCTAACGGCGACTTCCTTTACAGTGACATTTATCTTCAGATTATACTTGACTATTGCGACATAACAACCCTCTGGATTGTTTTGGAAGTACAATTTTTTTTATTATTATTACATATTTCTGCGTGAAATTGGTAATACACACGATCTGATGTACCCATTATATTTAGATAAACTTATAACACACAACACACATTACTAATACATTAAAAATACACACACAGACATATATATATATATGTCTATATTATACATATATAAGGTAAAAATATGCAAATAAAAATTTTAATTTTAAAAGACTCTTGACTGCCTATTTTTAATTTACGTACTTTCTCTCTAGTGATAACTTTATCGAAACTACGTCATATCTGAAAACTAATTCCGCATTATGTCATCTTAAAACTTCTGTATTGCCTACAAGTTTTATCCAATCAGATTAATTGAAAAGTTTACTATACATAACGTTGCAACCGAACTCTGCCTATCCTTGCTAGTTGAAGGACGTCTCTTACTTGGCTGCTTTTGTTAAAAATGTAACGCGCCATCATCAAAATTGTGGAGTGCAGAGAGGTCCCATTGTGAAAACCACTAGAGAGGAGTTTTGGCAAGCTGCGTATTTAAACTGCCCCTATGCTACAAAGGCACTATATACTTGCAAACATCCAGTCCTTCTCCGGTTTTCGAACATGGGTCTAGTCCCAGCCAGAACTGCACCGAATAAGAGAACGCATGTTCATTCTTAGTTCATTCTCACAGTACAACGAGTTATTTCTTCCGCCTTCTGAGCATGCTTTCGTGGTGTAATGGTCAGCACACTCAGGCGCGTATTAGGTCCGAGGTTCGAGTCCGGCGAGAGCATTGCTAATTTTTCGTGAGACCCCATTGTGAAGTGCAAAAAGTGACAAAAAGGCATATTTGGAATATCAAGTGATTCTGTGATTCTTCAAAAGTTCCCGGCATTTTCTGCAACGAAACTAATATTTTCAGTGATCATCTAATCCTCAAATCCACTCTCAGTTGCAAAATAATGTCTTCCCTAGTTAAGCACTCATCTCTCATAAGTTTATTGCACAAACACGTACACACGCACGCACGCACACACACACACACACACCGTGAAGATTAAATTTTCTGTCCTTAGACATTTTAATACCTCTTTTAATTTCAGGATCATCTCTTCCATATATTTTACAGGAATGAGTATGTCATCCAAACAATACAATGCTTTAGGAGCTTAGGACATGAGAAATTAGGCGCTGTAACTCAGCGGGATCATTTATCCATAAACAACCCAAAGATCATCCTTTCGAACTGTCCTGTATCATCTAGATATGAATGCTGTATTTAATTTAGCTTCTTCAATTAGCAGTTTCTGCAAATAGCCATGGGTCAAATCTAGAGCAATAAAAATTTTACATCCTTCTAAACATTCTAAAAGATAATCTATTGGAGGCAAAGGAAATTTATCTTTTATTATTTGATTGTTTGATAAGTCTACGATAATCAACCACCGAAGGATGCTTTCCAGTTCTCGTTTTTTACTAATAATTCTGGAGTACCATATTTCTATTCTTTAACAATTTCCTTTGTCACATTACGTTTCTTTCCATTCATTTTGTAGAGACGTGAACCTACAGTCTTATTATTGTCGATTTCTTTAATACCCATTTTTATCACGTCATTTTCGAAAATTAATTCACTTAAATTAAGAACCAAGCAATCCCTAAGTTCATTTAATAACTTTTTAACAGTTTCTTCATTATCTGTAACTGTTTCGTGAAATTTTATATCATCGACCTTTATTGATCGAATGTTTTGAGAAATGGAATACATACATGCTTTTGTTCTTCATTTTCGCTTATACTAGGCATGCTTATATCCTTTAATTCCCAGTCTTCTCTTATATCTATTTGTTAATACCCTGAATTTCTTTTAATCTGTTCTTATGCCTGTGTTCCTAATTGAGACTATTGTTTTAACCTTCAGCAACTTACCGCTGAATTCGGGTTTCCATGTCTATTTTGAAATGATATCAGCCCATTATTTTTAATGGGGGTTACAGTACGCATAAAATTTGTTGTACTGTTTTATTTTCATTGGATTATCAGCATATAATCCAATGCATTTACAGTCTGCTTCATTTTGCAATTTCGCGAATAGTATGTTGTTAGCACGCCAAATATTAAAAGCATCACATATTTTCTCCATAAGCCAACATTTTATTGTTTAGAATATCTTTTCCGACAATTAAGGCATACGGTTATGCATTATCATTCCTTATAAACAATTCCGTAGGTGTTGTTATGTCGTCAATTCGCAGCGGAAAAGTTACTTTTCGCAACGTTATTGCAGTTGCGATTTATATTTCCGGTTTCAAATAATTTTTTTAAGTTTCTGGTTGTACAGGCAGTCGCAATTTCGAGGAAATGAGGATTTTAAAAGACTAATACTACTACCTACATCTCTTAAAACATTCGATTACATAGCTGTTGAAAATTATTGCTTTCTTTACTACGTTGAAATATGATCCTGATACTACGTTGATCCCTTTTTTATCATCTATCAATCCTACGCAACTCTCAGGTTGATGCGGGAGTCATTTGGTGTCGCGCAAAGGCTAGAATGTTTATGTTTGCATGTTAAGCATCGCATTTTTTTGATTTACATGATCGAACCATACGGTATTTTTATCGGTGTAAAAAACATGTGCCATTTCGTGTTAAACTTTCTCCGAAAGTTCTTTATCATAATTTTCAAAACTGTACTGAAGAGTTATAGCAAAAAATGCAAATTTCCTGAAGTATTTTCCTAAAATGCAAATTTCCTGAAGTGTATTTGGGTTAGGACTCGAATCTTGCTTTCTTCCTTTAAACTTTTGGAATCTATTTCCCTTTTTAAGAAAAATTATTAAATGGCTGTTTATGTTCTACTCTTTAAACTGAATCTTTAATTTAGAATTCATTATCGTTTGTTTATTGAAGAAGCAAAAGCACTTTTCTCGCGTTTCTATTTCTCCTCTAAGAAATTTCAGTAAATCTGTTGCGTTCCAAGATCATCTTTTTTATGCTGTCTGTAGAATTCTAATACATTAGAATCTGCAATAAGTTTAGTAAGTAACGAGAGCAGAAAACTTCTATCGTATGAATTCGGTACAACACGAAGAGTTTGCAAACTGCCTATATAGACTTCTCTTGTATCAATATAACTTCTGTAACTGTTTCCAATGGAAGTTTCAAATGCATATTAAAGTATTTAAAATAAAAAAAAGTCAATATATGATCTTACAATAATTTCTTTTTACCATACCTTTCTTCAAGCAGATTTACTGCTGAAATAATTACACTAGAACATAATTAATATTCATCTACTTCAGATAAACGTTCGTGGCCATGAATAGCATTCTGTGCCCAAAATTCGTGAAACTTTTCGAAATAATACTTAAAAGGTTCTACATGTAATTTTGACAATATAATTCTATACTTCAAAATTCTATATTATGTTAATACTATCATAAATAAGTCAGTAAAAATATTCAAATAGTCCAATTATGCAGTTGACAAGCATTTAAATTTCAAATCGAAATTTACCCTTTCTTTTTCACTTCAAACTTCCAAACATCAAGGAATACCAGCAATATGGACGGAACGTCAAGCATTATTTTCAACTTCTGCGAGTATTCTTTACCCCCTCGTAGTACATAAAGATATACATCAATGTAATCCGATACGCAAATAAACTCCCGCTTCTGAGATATTACGTATTCTTTAACTTGACTCTTCGGATTGATCACAATTTGGCTTATTAATAAAATTCAAATCATCCATATGTGCACCGCGCTCTGGAAGATCCTCTAAACACTACATACCGCCATTACATTCGTTTTGCGCTGTCCTATACTTCTTACCCTGCTCTCTAACTGCGACTTTCTTACAGTGCCATCTATCGTCAGATTACACAAATATTAACGCAAGAATCAGAAGTCTAGAATTTAGTTTCTAGGAGCAGCTTTCGAAATCAGAAATATCTCTAGAACAGAGATGTTTCATTTGTTTGAAAACATCGAAGCTCAAGGGAGCATCTACGGGGATAGATACCATCGTAGAAAACCATCGAAAGAAAATTTAAGTCATGCATGATTAAAATCGCGAAAAATATTAACAAATTCGAAAGTGAGTCCAGTAATGTGAGTTAATATAGTTCGATCGCCTTATCCGCGGCCATGATCGTAAACAGGCATGCGCCATTCGGACCGAATTATTCTCACAATAGGGTGGAAGGATGGAGACTTTCTTTCCTTCCAGAATATCTCTTTCCGGAGACGAGAAGACTTTCTAGTGACCTTTCACATAGAGCAAGTAATGACACCCCTTTTGGACGAGCCTATGTGTTTTGGCAGAACGCCAGCCAGGGTTGCGTTTGAGACGGTCGAACTATAGAAACCCACGTCGATCTACCAAAGCAGTCTTCGGCAGTCTTACCTACTCTGCCACCTGCGAGCTGGGCTTACCACACCAAGATGACAGCATAATTTATTACCCTATTTTAAAAGTCAAGAAATGGAAAATTAGGAAGCTGTAAATACATTGTGATTTCAGAATTCGAAATAACGAATGGAATAATAATAATTTTAGCACAAGTATTTTTCAGCATTGAAAATGCATTCGGTTTGTGTTATTATCATGACCAAAGCTATTTAAATTTTGTATTGAGATTAATTAATTAACTGTATTAGCAAATGATTGGTAAACTAATATAGCGAAAATGCAACTCATGAACGAGGAGAAAAAAATATATATATTTTTTTCCCCTGCTCGCGTACTATAAATATGAGTAATAATACTTTTGAATTTGTAATAATACTTTTGAATATTTGTAATAATACTTTTTGAAGTTCCAGGTATCTTAGTTAAATAAAGCAGTTTTATAAACGTCTTTTTTAGAAAAAGTCGCGTTCATATTTCAAATAGCAGAATATTAAATGCTAAGTCGTAGCTCATGTTTGTATTACAAAGCACTGTACATTGCAGTTAATTCTTGCGACTACACGCAGCAAGATAAACGAATTTATAAATCAAGAGGTGGTATTATTCCTTTTCTTTCCAGATTTCACTTTAGTATTTTTGTATAATATTTTAAAATATCTATTTATTTTTTATTACGACCATCTATGTATAGTTAATGTTATTATTAAGTTTTAATTCCTACATTTTATAAATTTCGCAATAATTTTCTTACGATAACCTGTTGGAAGAAAATAATTTCTGATTCTCAGTTTCTGACAGAAAAATATTAATGCTAGTGGATTTGATGACTGAAGAAGCAGCTTGTAACTTAAATATCCGAATGATGTAAATGTTACAGAAATTTATAATTGTAAAAACCATTTAACTATAAAAATTTCCCACAGTGCAGCAGTTATAAGATTTTTTAAAGGCAATTTACGAATATGGTTTGGTTCAGATATCTTTTAAAGATAATTTACGAGTCAAGTTTGATTCAATTACATACCAATCTGAAAATTATTTTTAATGTTGCTATTTGCTGAGTTTATTAGGATAAATGATTGGTCTCGTGGTTTCCGCATATGTGTCAAGAATACAAGCCAGTTCGTCTTAGAAAGTCCTTCACGAAGCCATCTCTTTCCTCAATCAGATAGTCCTTGTACGCTTTGCTATATTCAAATAAACAACTAACTATTATTTTCAGTTACTGTTGCAGGAATGAAAGAAGCTTCAGTTGACTTAAAAAAATCTGATATATACACCACATGACTTCCTTGTACGGGATATTAACTTATACGCATTTTGCATTTCATTTAAACTTATTGGACTGAATTAAATCTACTTTGTCGATAGCGCATAAACCACAACAGAATAAATCCACTCCTTAAAATTCACTATATTTGTTTACCATAGCGACACTCTGGCGCTAGGTTCACTTAACAGCGTTACATCTCATTCATTTTACAACTCAGAATGCACAGAAATTATGTATATCATCTGAAGAATTATCTAATTGCTGCCACATGTTCTATTAAAAATACTATGGTAAATCTAAAACGATGTGTAAAAGAAATAATAATAATAATAATAATAATAAAATAGTTTTTCACAGACGATTCAGTATTTCTCATTCAATTAATTCAGATCCCACTTCGTGACAAGGCAAAACTAAAATATACTCAAAATATCTATATTAAAAATTACGAAGTAAATCTTAAACACTTATTTCTCGAATAAATTCCAGAACTGATTAAGCATGATTTAATTCGCAATAACAAAAGAAGCCGTTACCTTTGTTGTTGCGAAGCTTAGTTTCTCTAGATTGGCAACAAATTCATTATTCTGCTAAGTTTGAAATGTAAACAAATATGGCCGCTATGGCCAAAAAATAATTAAGCTTAGCCGCACTTAGACAACTTTTACATTGTTGATAACTCTGCAGTTATAACATGCGGGTTAACCAAAGGCATAAAAACTTTAAACGGAAGATAAGAACAGCATAATTTAATCATTTCTAAAGCAAAAAATGCACAATTTACAAGCATATAAGAATAAAGAAACTGAGGTCACTGAGCCGAGTAACAGAGTTCCCATTCTGTTACTACATAACCAGCAGATTTTTCTACTAGTTTTTCTAGTTTTTTCTCTCAACAACAAATAGAAAATTGGTCGACTTTCTCAATATATACATATATATATATATATACTTTTGGTGCGGCCGATTGCAACTAAAATAGGAGGTGCACATCTACCTGTTATAGCAGTCCTATATACAAAATTTCAACTTTCTGAGGCTACTCGTTTTTGAGTTTTGCGAGATACATACATACATACATACGTACGTACCTATGCACAGACGCCATGAAAAAGGTCTCTTCAGAATTCATTTTAAATCAGTTTTATAATTTTTTTGGGGGAAAAAAGTCTTTTATTCTGTCTTTACGTACAGATTTCACGCAAAAACATCGTTAAATAGCATTCGATAGCGGTCAAAATTGATATTTTCTTTGAAATATGATACCCGAAAATTTTCGCCATTACAATACTTGCTTTTTACTTCGTACAAGGAAGTAATAAAAAGTAGTACATGAGACCTTTACTAGGCCAAGAGATGCTGTCGATCATGGATACGCATTGTATGAAACATGAAGTAACTTGTAAGGATTTGTTTATTTTTCTAGGAGTTATTTTATGCTAAATAACTTTACTGTCATTCTCTTTTTCCGTTTGCCTGCCAGAATGCAAATTCTACTTCACACGTATTGAAATGAAGTCGAAAGAAATAGTAGTTAAAGAAAGGTTTTAAGTTGTTTACTCGAGCGTGTTCCGCAGCTGAAGGCCACGTTACTAGTGAATCTCTTTAATAGCTATCTATCTGCGGTATTGCGTTATTCTTGCCGTTGGTGATCGCCGGCATAGGTTCAAGCCAATGCGCGTTATTCATTTTGTGTAGCGTTTGGTTAACTTACGAGTTAATTTAGTTAAAGTTTGAATTCACTATTTTTTGAGTTACGCTATAAATGCTGGCTAGTTTTGTAAGCACAAGAAGTGCCTTCTGTTAAATCACTGAGTTTTAACAAACGGGTCTTTTAGACCTTCTTACGTTCTCTGTGCTGATAACTGGTCATAGCGAAAAGTCACTTAGGTTCGGCCTCAGTTTCGAATTAATTTATGCTTCCCAAGAAGGTGATACCACAAACTAAACAAATCATTTTAATTTTGGGGCTATGTGCCGATCCCTTTGGAAAAATGAAGGTATTTTTTTTATGTCGCCTTTTTCATCACTTTTGAACTGAGCCGCCATGGTTCTTTGCAAAAAGGACGTCTCATACCCTTATACGCATTTTAAATATAGGCTTTTCTGAGGCGATATTTTTCATTTTAATTATTTCCCTTAATTGGCCGTGCACCACAGACCATAAAAGTCGCGTTGACATTTCCTTCAATAATTCTTATCTAGAGATTAAAACCTGTAACAGACTTTTTATGACGATGGTAGAAGAGACATAAATCAATAACGGAGAAACCTACTTGGTAATCAACGCAGCGTTTGATGTGAAACTTCAGATAACATTTAACCTTGATTCCTTACATTTAGGGAACGCTGACAGAAAAGTATTTTTATAATTTATTTTATCTGGATTGCAGTGCTTTTGCTGTGGTTACTGAAAACTACTTAGTAACATTACGACGCAGAGATAGGCGTTCGCACTTGCGAGTATCGCTTGCAAAATAAAGCAACAGGTCTTCATAAATTTTGCTTTTGAACAATAAAAACAAAATTATAAACATCCGGTGAATTCATCATAAGATGACCATTCATGGTTTTTGATGATTTTGTCTTATGTTGAGGAAGTTGTCTTACAGAGGAGATGTTGATACCGATTGGTATTTCTATTCTCAGAGGTAATGGTCACTTTCAAAGCAGTCGCTAAGAGAGGATTCACTGTATTTTATTTAGTTGGCTTATGTGGTATATAGAACGTTGTTTTGCTTTTCTTGTTATGTTCAATATGTCCACTTCTCGTCATATAGTTTTACATTATTAATATTGCGTTTATTGCTTTTAGAATCACTCAGATTTGTCAAACAAATATCATTTGAAACATAAAGTAAAGATTCTACAGCTGGTGAAATGGCAAAACTTTCTATGTCGCAGAGATGATAAATGGCATACTAGCGATATTACCCTCATTTCCATAAAAATTTGCGCACCAAGAAAGAGTTGTCAGAATGAAACAAAATTTTACATATGTAAGTACAACTTTGATAAAAGTAAGTGGTTAGAAAATCAAAGAAAAAAGGATCATTTAATGCAGAAAAAAGTACATATGAACGGAAATTTTAGTACTCTGTTGGACCATCTTTAGTGAGAATGCACGATGCGATACGAGCGGGCATTGAGGCATACAAGTTCCGTATGATGTCCTGATCTCGTCCCACAAACAACATCCCGTTGCTGTAAACGCGCCTCTAATTCGGCCAATCTCGTAGGCTGTCCAATTTGCCGTCCCAAATGATCCCAGATATGCTCGATTGGTGACAAATCTGGGGATCGAGCAGGCCAGGTAAGGGTGTTAATGTGGTGGAGGCAGTCTTGTGAGATCCGTGCTGTGTGTGGCCGAGCATTGTCTTGTTGAAAACAGGCTCCTAGGAGCACTGCCATTAGTGGCAGCACATGGGGTTGAAGGATGTCATGGACGTACCGCTGGCCTGTCATTGTGCCATGGATCAATATTAGGTGTGACCGTGTATCGTAAGTAATGGCACCCCATACCATCACACCAACTGTGGGAACGGTGTGTCGCTGTAAAACGAAGGCAGGATTGAGAAGTTCACCACGGGGCCTCCACACACAAACACGATTGTCATCACTGGTCAAATTGAATCTAGATTTGTCGCTGAAGACGACCTAGTTCCATTCCGTTAAAATCCAATCCTGTAGTGCGCGACACCACAAACGGAGGCGTCGCTGGGTGGGTGTCATTGGTAGCACACTTAATGGACGCCGCGATACCAGATGTCCTTCAACAAAGCGCCTTGCGGTATTCGGGAAGACACAGGGGCCCGTAATGAAGCTGCTGCCTGTGTCTGGATAGCGGCCAATGAAGCAGTTGGCTCTACACGTGCGTGTCGTATGATGTGATGGTCTTCTCGACGACTGGTCTGTCGAAGGCGTCCTGAGCCTGGCCGCCGTGTAAATGACGTCTCTTCTGTCCACTGGTTCCAACACCTCCTCACACTAAAATCAGAGCGGCCTACCTGACGACCCAGCTTCCATCATCCCGATGATTCTTCTCCTCTCGAACTCTGACAGCTGCTGATATTGACTTCGATGGCTGCGTAACGGCATGTCTACCTCAGCGTTTCCTTAGCAAAAGATTAAGTATCCTCAAACAAGCTCTGCTTACTTGTATTATATACTCCAAAAAGAATTAAGTTCAACGTTGTCTAGTAGCATTACGCAATGCGCAATCACGCTGCATTTCTAATCATTTGCATATCTTCTTGACATGTACACTGCGAAAAAAAAAGAGGGGGACAGTTGTATATCTCCCGTTCTACTGGGCCGATTGACTAAATTCAAATTGCGTTTTCTATGTCTCGAAAGCGCGACTTAGAATATGTATTAGATTTATATATAACATTGTTCTAATATAGGTATTTTGACACAAAATCGGACTTTTTCTGAAACGACACGCCATTTTTTTTCCATATTTAGATTCTGCGACTCAAATTATGCCAAACTGCCAAGTTTTTTAAACATCGCACGAATAGTTTTTAAAAAATTAGCTCTCAAAATTTTAGCTCCTCAATGTTAATTCAGTTTGGTATGTATTTATTAATATCTCTTTTCTTATTATATTTACTTGGTTCCTTCTTTCACAGTTCGAAATTTAGGTTCACTCCAAACAAAATTCACCAATCTTTTATGATTTATTTTAAAAATTTGTATTAATAATTTTTATAAATTTCTTGAAAAACATTTTGAATTGTAGCCTATAAAAGTTTTACAATCCACTTGAAGTAGTTATATTTCTATCTACAAAAAATTAGAGCTTTTTATTCAGAGTTTTCAAAGATATACGTGAATTTATATATTGGCGCATTTTGAAACTTGGCATATTTGTTGAAAACGATAATAGCATCTAATGTGGTTTACACACTTTGCTGAAATTATTTGAAAGATGAACGATGTGACTTTTTTTTCCGCTAATGGCACAATGTAAAAACGTAGGAACGATGTGACTTTTTTCTGCTCCATTACAATGGAAGGGATAGGAAAATATGTTGCCGCGTATTAAAAAGTTCGCCAAGTGAATTATTCTTGGCGCAAACTGAAAAAAATCGCCAAATTACATTTTTGAATTTCTCCGCAAATTTCGGACCAAATTTTACAAAATTTAATATGTAGGCATAATTTGAGTCATAGAATCGAAGTATGGAAAAAAATTGGTATGTTAGTTCAGAAAAAGACCCATTTTGTGTCAAAATACCTATGTTAGAATAATGCTATATATAAATCTAATATATATCCTTAGTCACGCTTTCGAGACATGAAAAACGCAATTTGAATTTCGTCAATCGGTCCAGTAGAACGGGAGATGTAGAACTGTCCCCCCCCCATTTTTTTTTCGCACTGTACCTTCATGCCAAGTTTCGTTACGATCCCATAATTATTTCTTGATGCGAAAATTTTTATGGCAATGAGCGTATATTATTTGACGCGCGCCTAGACGGGCGCCTAGCATAAAGTAAACTAAATACCCAAAGCTTTGGAAAATCGCCCTTTTGACGTTTTTTACCTGAGATCTAGAGCGATGGCTGAAATACAACAGAATAAAGAAAGATATGCAATTCCGTCTCTCGTATCACGATAAATATTTATTTCTTCAACAGAAGTAAGACAACCCAACTGTTCGGATTTTTCGATTATCTGAATGAGCTGTGTTCCCATTTCGGATTTTCCTAAGATTCTAATAATAGATTATTTACAGAGGAAAAAAAAAGAAAGAAAGAAAAAAAGAAAGAAACCATAAAGGAATAATGAAATATTCGATTTAGTAGTCAATTAAGCATTCTTGTCAAACTTTATATAATGCTTAACCTTGACTCCTTCCACCTGATAATGAAACATTGATAGAAACGTACTTTCTAATTTATTTCCAATGGTATAGAAAGCTGCAGTAACTTCGCCGTGACTGTTGAAAACCGGTTGTAGTCACACAAATGTCTTATGTGTGTTTAGCTGCGTGAAGGAGAATAATAGGAAGTTTACGCAAATTCTGCTGTAACATCAGTAAATTAAGTTTAATACGGTTATATTTTACTTAGTCTTCATGATACATGGAATATTATATACAATTTCATGTCGGTATTTTCCTGTAATAGAACAAATCTTAATGAATTGCCTTTCACGAAGAAAGTGCAAAGAATCTTCTTATGACGACCATCTCTGAAAACTGAAAAGTATTTCTGAAAACATAAATAGCAGTACTGAACGTCACTTCTCTAAGACGACAGAAGATTAAAATTATCTGAAACAATGATTGGTCGTCTTCGAGAAGATTCACTGTATCTATAACTAGACATATACTCCAGAAGGCTAACAGATCGAGTAAACCTTCTCTAAGATGACCACCCATGTTTCCAAATGATTTAGGTTTGCTATGCAAGCGGTTGTCTTAGAGAGGCGGTGTTCAAGACTCCAAAAATCTTGATTAATTCTAGATGCGTTTATCTATGGGAGATGGTATGTTACGAGACGATTTACTACGGTCGCTGAGTGTATTTATGTTATATATTGCAAAGCAAAATTTCCTTGCCTGGAAAGGGGATTGATGTAACATCGTTAGGTTTGCTTAGACAGTTTTTAAAAAATCAGCGATTGTGCGGTTACTAACGGAGTAAATAATAGCCCAATTCAACAGTAGGTTCACATGCTATATTACTTTCAGTATGCGATTACTTGTTTTTATGAAAGTTTCATAGGCTTCGCGCTTGAAGATTTTAGGCCAATTCTACTTATAGCACATATTCATTTTAAGCAATTTAAATTTAAAATACCTAAATGAGTCGACATCAGATTTAATTTTACTTGATCCTGAAGGAACAGAAAATTGGAAAACCTGATATTTAGAGTCTGAGTAGTTAGATTTGCGTTATACTATTGTTTGATCTTAAATCAAAGTCTAACAGTTCTCACGGAGACGAGAGTAGATTGTAATGTGTTTATCAAGAACCGTTTAGATAGCCAGGACGGATGAAGAGGAATTAAATTCATACAAATAAAATTAATTATACAGAACTTATAAAATAAATTACCAAAAATTAAACCTTACACCAAATGCACAACAAATAAATCTAAAATTGCCTAACAAAACGCACTAAGTAAAAAAAAAGTCAAATACACAACAAAATAAAACAGAACCCAACATTTTACAAATTGCATCAATGCACATACAGATAAAATAATAATGCTCAAAAGGAATAACAGAAATTATTGCTTCCATTAAAATCCCTACTAACTTCAACAACTTTTTTTTTTTAATCTCACCGTAATTAATTTTTTTAGTTCAGGGGAGATTTGAAAAGTCTTCCATCTATGCTGCATTTTTATTTTTTGTTTGTCTTTTATTTATTTATTTATTTATTTATATTTTGATTTCTTATCCAGAGGAGCAGCAATCGATCGCTTTCAAAGAACATTTGGAATCAGACGATGTATGAACGAAAAGAATATAATTATAAAAATAAAAAAAAATAAGATAAAAAATAAAACATGCCGTTCCAACTTTTTCCGGTCTGTGATGATTTTCTGCATTCTCATTTTCTTCGAAATTTGTTTTTTCTTCCTCTTTTTCTCTTCTTTGGGATTGAAAAGAAAAGAGTTGAACTGTGGACAGAGCAAATATCAAATAGATCGATTTTATTCTTGAAAAAGTTCTACCTGATGTGAAATGATGCTTTCTGTTTTCTTTCAAATGATATTTTAGTTTCTAGAGGAAGATAAGCACTGCTTAAAAACAATAACAGAATATATTTCAGTAACAGAAGTTACAAGTTAAGAATATTGAGAAATGTAATATTTTAAGGAATGAATCTTTAATACCTTTTTTCTTTGCAAGATGCTATAATACACAGTATACTGCATATTATGCAACATATTACCGTTGCAGTACATAGTTTTGCATTACATATGGTAGAATCCAAATTATTACGACTAACTAGCTTGAGACATTTTGGATAACTCATGAGTATTCCCGACAGTTAAAGGGATAAGTTAAGAACATATAACAATGATAAAGTTTGACTTTGGTAGCATAAACTAATTTCAAACTCCTAACAGACTGGAAGAGAATTATTGCTGCGTCTGAATTTAACGATAGGGACTTGAGAAGAATTAAACAAACCTTTTTATTAAATCAAAACTTTGAACAAAAATGCACGACTCGTGCCTACAAATCAGCCAGTCATCTGCAGCGATATAACTTAAAGAAATAGTAAATTTAAATTTCAAATTAAAACTGCGTCTAGTAATTAAAACTACGTCTAGTAGTCAAAGGCTGCACAAAGAATTTAATGCGAAGTTGGTTCTAAACTTCTTTCCGGAGAACAATTTAAATATCAGCAACTATAATGAAAAGCCACATAATACTATCTTATCTCAGCTAGCTAACCTAGTAACGTGGGCTCGAGAGGCAGAAACATGCTCTTAATTAAACTCCCGAAACCTTCCTTTAAATCCATCTCATTCTACCCCATTTACATTCTGGTAAGGAAACGGAAATGGGAATTGATAGTAAAGATTCAAAAAGTAAAATAACTCAGTGATGAAAAATACTAGTAATAATCCTACAGTTTTCCCAACCAGAATTAAGTAATCGCAACGATGGTCTTTAACGACCTTGGTAAGATTCTTAATTCTAATAAAAACGTTACCTAAAAAGGAGCCACTCTTTTACAGTCACTATCTTACAAGCTAAGTAAAATCTAAATTACAGGAGTTACCACAGGGCATAGTCTTGAATCATATTTTATAAGCACGAATCTGTCTTTCCAGGCATCTAGAAAGAAAAATAGTTTAGCAATAATACTTACAGATTTTACTTACATTTTAGCTTCAGAAAGATTCTTTTCCATTAATTCTCACTACTATTTTATTTTATTCTCTTCTCCAGCGAAATGTACTGAACATGAGAGCGTGTAACATTGTACAAGTATTTCAACACTACCACCTGAACAAAATTCTACATGTTAATAACACATTAAGACACCTTAAAGAATTAAGTTAAATTAATTAAGTTAACTACATGTTAATAACACATTAAGACACCTTAAAGAATTAAGTTAAATTAATTAAGTTAACTACATGTTAATAACACATTAAGACACCTTTAAGAATTAAGAGTCAAAGAACACCTTAAAATTTCAAAACTACTTCCGGTGTATTAAGCAAAATAGTTTATTAAACTTTAATGTTGGCTGGATAACCTAACGTTAGATGGACGCATTCACACCGCTAACTTTTGCTTTTCAGATTAATTATCTTAACTTGCCAGCTTGTGCTTAAACATTTCATGCATTTTTTCAAATATGCAAGAAATTACTTTTGCGTTTTTACGTAGTTAACAGAAAACATTTACATTAACAAAATTAATTTATCAAACATACTTTATAAAACATTTACAACTCATTTATATTGAAAAACTGCCTCAGAATGTACAGAGGCTGCTTAAGCGTATTCTGCAAATACGCCAAACTTCCTCAAAACAGTCTGTTGGACTAAGGTCGAAATCTCAGTTACATTGCAAAAGACTTGCATGCATATTTCAACAAGACTTGCATGTGTATTTCAATCAAAATGAAGAGTGATCTTTCTGTGTTTTTAGTGCTTTTATCAACCAGGCTCCACTATTAGTCAGTGCGATTGTTTTCTTTTTAATTTAGGTGATTAAATTAAGTATTAAAAATAATTTTTAATGCAATTCTGCAAACCGGAATTTTTAGAAATTTTGCATGTATACGTGTTTGTGATGAAAAAACAATATTCCTCAGTCATTTAAAAAAAATCTGACATTGATTTTAATTTATTTAGCGTTAATTTTTTTCGCACGTAACCTTGCTTGACAACAAATTAATCGTTATAAAATATGGATTTCTGTTCCAACAGATAGATTGAAAAATGATATTCTAAATGCAGTTTTTATCTGAATCTCTAACGCAGTTTTTCCTATTTTGGCTGTTTGGAATATGCTGCATAGTCTCTAAAAAAACGGAATGATCGAATGATTCGAGTACAGCCTATCGACAATGACAGATATTTCGTCAAAGGTTTAAACCGTCATTATTTAGGAACCTCGCGATTTTATATGAGGTTTCTATATCACATAGATATTCATTCTTACACTAAGAGATAGATCAAAGACCTTGAAGGAAATATGATGTCATGTGCTTCCTTGCTACCTTGCTTTGAAGTTATAATTTTCCTACGCTCAGTTTGTTTATTTAGTCAATTATAATAAAGCATGCGAGGGCTATCTGCTTATAAGAGAAATGGATTTTTCGCAGATAATTTTCTTAAACTGAATCCTATCTGCTTTACAAGTGAACAGTATGATGGAAACGGCTATGCAGCGATCCGGTTCGCTGCGATTCTTATGCGGGTCGAAATACCAGTGGTTAGCTGTCTTTCCTGTGGTTAGAGGGAATGATTCATTTTATTATATTTTCTCCTTCTGATCTATCTGATTCCACTAAAAAATAAGTAAGTAGTGCATTAAAGTAATCTAAAGTGCATTAAAGTAATCTTTTTAAGTCACACAATTTCAGTTAAATGCAATAAAAAGTTTAAAAAAATTAACTACTGTATAATAGTCTAGATTTTATGTAGCTAAAAGTAAAATCTTATACAAGAAATGTACTGAGAACATGCCTAGAATTTTAAATGGTATGAGTGCAATAGAGGTACTAGCGTAGAAATGATATGTATAAGAATGATTGCATTCAGTTTAACTGAATTTCTCTTTGAAAATTTCAATTTAAGATCCTTCATTATTAGCAGCGGTCTCAATAATTTTATTTAAGCGGAAATAAAAGAACATTGTGGTAGCTTCATATTTTTCCCTTTTTAATAGGTAAAGTAATAATTCCCTTAACTAAGTTCCTTTAAGTAAAACTCCGCAATTTAACAAAAAAATCTGATTTAGAAAATAAAATAAAATAATAATATTATGAAATGAACAAAACACACACATAGGCACACACAGATACACACAAAAATGAAGTGAAGCATATGCCTTTTAACGTACGACTTTCTTTTATTTTAATTTCAGAATGCATTTTGCATGTATTCAAACTAAGATTTTTTAAAAACCTCTTCTTTAAATTCTTAAAGACATCTTTTACTATGATCTACACTTAAGAAGTTTAGCGGAAGTTACAAATCATTTGTTTTTTGCAATTCTCTCTCAAGAAAAACAATTTAAGATCAGAATCTTTCGAAGTTACATGTACAGTGAAAACTGATAATAATTATTTTTTAATGATACTTTTCACTTCCGTGAGTTTTTTATAATGCCTATAGTTCCCTCGCAGAAATCGCTGGGAAAAAAAACTGATGAAACAAAAAGAGACATTCAGCCGACAAACCATTAGCAGCTGTCTGCCATATCATATTTCATAATAGCAGCATTTAAAGTTTCGCGAGTGGCATCAGTGATGAATCTTTGAAAGAAGTATTCAGACCTAAATAGGGTTAACAGTAAGAGCAGATGTCCTGCTTTATTTATGCGTTTTACGGTGATGATAAACAAAGAGTGGGTTTGAGCTGAACTTAAGAGTGAGCGTAAGTTTACTCATTTGTTTGTTTATTTGTACCGCCAAGAAAAGTATGCCAATGTCATTCGGTAGCTTTCAGCACATGTTTTTATTTTGGTCTGTCATCCGGGTGGGAAGTATGACATTGAAGAATAATTGTTGTGAATATGTATCACGTTTAGTCATTTTTGTCTGCGTCAAAATTGACGTTTGCAGGTGGGCGAATGAGATTCATAGTTCTTGAATTTTGATAGCCGTTCGCTAACTCTTATATATTTCGCACGTATTTAAAATTTATAATAAAATACTATGGCATATACTAAAGAAAACAATACTGTAATAAAAGTACAACGAACTCCCTCGAGCGATCAACTTTTTCTCCCTACTTTCGGCCAACATCTCCCACTATCATCAGTATTTTTGAGAACGTACATAAATATCTCTACTGTGCACAGGAGACGAAAATCATTGGAATCTAGAGATGCTATATTAAAGAGAGTTCAGCACCACTCTTGGAAAAGATTACTGTGCTTTATGTTCTAAACAAATCAAAAAATTACATTTCCAACATTTACTATAAACAGCAAAATTAATGTTGCGTTTTACGGGTTTGTAGATTTGAGAGTATCCGATGAAAACACGATGCAGAACAATAAAAAGCACAATTTATTTACAGGAATCACTATTTACAGCACAGTTCCAAAATTACCTTTAAAAGCGTCGAAAATCTACAATAAATACGCTGAAACAATCAGCAACACAGCTTCAGGCTGTAACTGTAAAGGTAGCTTCACGGCAACACTAAACTTATAATAAACACCGTGGAACAATCACCAATACACTGTCAAGCTATGTAAAGTTAGCTTCACGGCAAAGCACTATCTCGATTGCTTTCCGTTCACAAAACTCTCGCGTAGCTTAGCACTCACAGTAAGCAGCTATTCTCACAATAATCACAACGCTCACACTACTTCACAATACCGCAACGCCGGCTCTCCGAAACGCAAGGGTTTATATAGCTTTTCTTTAAGTTCCACACGTTTCGAGAAATATCTCGACAGGAAATTATTCTAGAAGCTTCCCGATTGGACCATGGGATATCGCCAATTTGGTCGCCAAATGGGCAACAAAGTCGCCAATCTGGCAACCCTACCATACACTATTTTATGGCAACCCTAGTGCTATGCCGGAAAGCTTACATACAGGCGCAACCGCCGAATTTTTCGTAACATTAATTTTGTGTAAGACAGTCCTTAATAATCTCCGAAACATCAATCCTTTCTCAGCGTGATATAGTTTCTCGTCGCGGTAGTCTCGATGCAGCGGTTATAATAACAGCACTCTTTAAAAATTCATCTCATTCCTAAACTTTTTATAATAATGCTTTAATATCCTCATTCCAAAATTGGTAACGTACAGCAAATCAATGTTCAAATTAGTGTCAAAGTATTCTAAAGTTATTACAGTTGGCGAGGTTTACCTTGACACTATTTTAAATATTGTAAATCTTAAGTGATTTAACTTGGATTAAAACGTCTTCTGTAAATGCATTAAATATAGAAGGACAATCATTATAAATTACAGAAAATTTTCCTGGCGACCTGTCGCAAAGCTTGGCAGATGTACAGAATGTGATTGATATCACTCATAATACGATCGATTAAGCAGAGTTCACTGGGTGAAGAATATTTTAATAATCACTAAAATCGTCTTTTAAAGTAAAGAAACAAATTTCATTTCTAAGTTTCCTGTAATGCGCTTTTTGTTTCATGCATAAAATCTGTTTTTCATTCTCTAAAGTATTATTGGCTTACAGTATTTCTAAAAATTAATTAAATATTTTTCTGAACCCCATCTTGAATTCTTCGCTATTGATCGTACAATCAATTCGCAATTTTGTTGATATAAGATTATTTAAAGCCACACCTTTTTCTTAAACGAACTCAGGAGCTTTCATTAGGTGCAAGTCCAACATGCAGAAACTCCATAGTCGATAGTAATCTTCTGTAAGACGATTATCACCCCAGAAACCCCATCTTTGAAAATATTTCTAAGAATCTAACTGTTGAATGGTATTCAGCATTACTAACAATCCCGTTCTATATGCGGACTATCAAAAATTATCTGGAATGCGAACACTGGGTTTAGAAAGATTTTATTGCCTTTGATTATGACCGAAATTAAAATCTTTATCAGAATAAAGAATAATTTTTTTAATTAACTTGATAGGCAAATTTTGAGCAAAATTTGTTAAACATATTTTTTACTTTTCATTTGTAGAGTCATTAGGTTTATTTCGGAGCAGGAAATAGGAGCAACACCCCTGTCGGGATATATATTCGGAGCTTCCTCAAACCATACATGCTTCCAGTTACACCACGAAGCAAGCGGTAAGGAAGAAAAAAATCACCTTACGCGTTAATAAAAATTACGCATTCTGAAACAAAAATAAATAATAATAATAATAAAAATAAATAAAGCAAAACAAAATAAAAAAACTTATAGTGATTCAACGCAAAATCGCAAAACGAAAACAATAGTCCTTCAGGGACAAAGCCCCTTTGGACTTAAAAAAAAAAAAAAAAAAA
>KK114814.1:280335-295501 GCA_000611955.2 Stegodyphus mimosarum
AAAAAAAAAACTAATGTCTCTACAGTGGCGCCTGAACTCAAAGGGTGGTGGATGATGATTCTCCACCACCAGGATTTAGCGATTGAGTCCCCTAATCTCCAGTCTCCAGGGGGAGTATATAAGGTATTTCTCCCGCCTTCTTAGCATGCCTTCGTGATGTAATCGTCAGTACGCTCGGCACGTACTCGAGATGTCCGTGGTTCGAGTCTCGGCGAGTGCATTGCTCATTTTTCTTCTTTCCTGGTGCTAAATAACATGTCTCTAAAACTGTTATAAAATTAAAATAAACCTTGGAACCACACTCACTTTTGAAACAGCTTGTGCTCTGTGACATTCTCATTAGAGGTATCGTCTTCTGTTTCACCAGTATTTGGTGATAGTAAAATAGGGAAGTGGTTTTATCCATGATAAAGATTAAACATTTTTAGAAGATAAAAGAAAAGACTAGTTTCATCAATATTGAAAACATTTTCAGCTGACATCCATACCATGACATTTTGGATAAAGTCTTGAATCTTCAACTAATTCGGATGAGACATCTTTGGATGCACCATTTATGATATGACATAATATTGAACACCGGTTACTTTAGGGTGCTTACGTAGTAATTAGAAATAATCTTTGTATGAAAATAATTCCAATAAGATCAATATATAGACTTTTAAAAATTCGATAAAATGAAATGATAAATAAACAGGAAATATTCTGTATTTATGGAGTTGACCATCAATCCCTTGAATCAATTCAAATAACCAACTAAACATCAAATTTACACTAATAACAAGTTGCTTAAGGATGAATATGCAGTGAACGCCTTTGTAAGAGTTTCACAGTTTTAGATGATTTTCATCTCTACTGGAAGCGGTGGTCTTAAAGATACTATAGGCCTATAGACTATAGGCTTAGAGAGACTATCTTAGCGGTCTTAGAGGAGTCTTCTTAAAGAGGCATCCCCCGATTAAATGTTTCACTATATCTGAGATTTTAGAATGCATAGTTTGTATTTTAAATGGCTTGCCTGTAGAGTTTGGCTTGCTATGGGAGCATAAATTAGTTCCAAACTCCGAACAGATGTAAAGCGAATTATCGCTCTGCCTGAAGTAACTATACAGACTTAAAAAGGTTTAACAACCTTTTACTAAAACAGAATTTTTAATATAAATGCGCCTCTTATGGTAACAGAAGCAACTACTACTTTTGGCAATGTAAATTAAGTATCAGTAAAACTGAAATTTAAAATGTAGATTAGTAATAAAAGACTACATAAATTTAAATCTAATCTGCATCAAAAACTGTAACCGTCTTAGCGATTCAAATGCCGACAGCAATAACACAAAGCCGAATGATTTCAAACTGATCAGAGTAGGCAGGAATTACGGTAAGGGGGCTACGAGCGGCAGAAACATACTCCGTCTATCAACCGAAAAACCTCAGGTTAAATATTCTCTACTCAGTTTACATTCTGGTGAGGAAACGAAAAGGGAAGGTTACAGTAAAGACTGAAATTATAAATAACTGATTAATTTGAATAATAAATCTTACAGGCTTATATCCTTATTCTATTATTTAAATATTAAAGAAAATTTCGTATTTTTAGCTGATGAAGGATAAAAGCAATTACTGGGTCTCTAACAAATTAAAAAAATAAAAGAAACTTATAAAGCGCCAATTTTATTACTGAAGTGAACGCTTTTCCAAGGCTATTACCCACAATTCCAGAAGACTGTACTGTTTTCTGAAGGTGGTCCTCTTAGTGAGTTGATAAACGCTACAAATGCATTGAGTAGTTATGGACACTGAGTTGTCATGTACGTTTGCTACAAATTTCGACAAGCTGGCGTAAACTCTGAGTGACGTAACAGTTTAGGCGAAGGAAAGAAAAAAGAAAGAATGGCAGAAAAACAAATCCCGTGCTATTACGAGCCACTAACAGCCCAAGATCCCCGATTTTGTGAGGTTTCTCCTGCACACATATTTTTTCATTAATCTCAAAGATTTAAAAATGTGACTTTTAGTACCAGGTTATTTGTTTTTAATCATCAGGTCTCAGTGGCTATGTTTCTTGGTAGAGAGGATATACATACGTGTCGTGAACCCATCAAAAGCGTTGTCTCTGTAATCCTTACCAAGCAGTAAAGGTCAGTTCTTGCATTGACATTGTTGAGGCTCCAGTACTAAGTTCTATTTCATTTAAGGGCAGTATTAAGTATCGTACAGAATGATTTTAGCCAACCGACGCTGGTCGCATTCTTTGAGACAAGTTTTACGACTGTACTGGTGTCATAAATTCTGTACTTAGTCAGGATTCTTGAAATTGAAACCTCTTCTCTGCCTGCAAAATGCTATGATCCCTCTCACGAATTCCAGCTATTAAACCGTATCGAAGATCTCTAAATTTTGATAACTTGCCATTCTCACGGCGAAAACATCTCCAAAAACTTTTTCAGAAGTCTGTCGCTTTGTATACACAATGGTGAAAGCAACCAATGGCATGAACAAGTGGTATTACTATATATTTTGCATAGCAGGCGTGTATCAATTTTTCTGGCACTTTAATATATAATATTTGTCATGCATTTATAGTTCGTAAAGAGTAAAACATATAACTGTCAATTAAAACACTGACAAGTAAAAAATGTATATCTGCTCAGTATTATTAAAATAACTGACCAACATTTCTAAGAACATCTATAAATGTTGGTATTGAAGTTAATCTGTTTAAAACAAACACCTCCCCAGAAAACTGGAATTATCTAGAACCATGGGTATTATTGAAGTTAATCTGTTTAATACAAACACCTCCTCAGAAAACTGGAATTATCTAGAACCATGGGTGGTCATCTTAGAGAAGATTCGCTAAATTTTCAATATTTATCAAGTATTTTTAAATTGTACTACATTTAATTATCAGGTATTTAAGATGCATAGTGTTGTACATATCCAGTTCTTCCGTGAAGCATTATCTCTAAAATATATTGGCTCTCCAGCAGCCGAGCTGAACACTTGTAGTTCGTTCCGGGGTTCGAACCCAGCGAATGGGCTGGCTGCATGGCGGTTTTGTGGTTTTTACCTATACGAGCCAATTTTTCCTAGAAAGTTCTCCACGAAGGCATCTCTCCTCTTTGGCAAATAACCCTCGAGTGCTTTCTCATAATCAAATAAACCAAATTCTAATATGAATTTATGTGATATTTTACATTGTACGCTGCATTTGTGTTTCCTTTGTAACTCTAACTCGGAATGCAATATCTTCTATTCTGGTGTCGCATATATCCGTGATACTTAGTTATGTGTAACTCTCTACTTTCTTGTTCCTTTATAAACCCCCTTGCAATTTTCTGATACTCTTATCTTTATCTCGTTGATTATCCTTATTCCTTGCTTTCGCAGAAAATACGAGTATATTGAGTTTCTTTCATTGACTGAATTAAGTGCTGAAATGCGCATTTTTAGACCAATGGTATACATAAAATACCAATCTAATATCGTATGAGATTTCGTTATTATTGTACACAAAAACTTCCCCACTCATGAGTCAGCGATTTTATCTACCTGTCTTCAATTTTTAGCATAGAAAATGTCACATACTATAACAATTATATGCATTCTGAAGTGTTGATCTATTGGTATGTCATTAGCTATACATTAAATTTAGCTTAAAACTAAAACTATTTCCGAAGTATTTAGTTTCATAGACAACTTAGATTCATGGCTAGGAATTTTATGTCTAGATTGGAATTTTTTGTTGTTACGTGACAGAAGTTATGATGAACAATCCTCGCTGAGGAGGTTGAAAAAATAGTGAAAAAAATTCTCTTCGGAGACTTCCACTGCAGCTGCAATTTGAGGGGGGTTCTATTTCGAGAAACTATGTAGGACGATTTCATTTTTTACACAGATGTAAAACTTCTTTCTCTGTATAAAAATAAATATGTGGAAAGATATAAATTAAGGAATGATTCATTCAAGAAATAGAATATTAGTAAGGAAGAAGGCGGTATGTAAACTTTATTCTAAATGACGCGCAAGAGAGGTTACCGCTTTGAGAATCATATAAAATCTTCATCCTAAGAAAAGACAAGCATCAGATGTGTTTAAAATTTTGAATCAGGCATTCGGTCGTAATAAAATCAGGGCAACACAGCAGATGGAAGCAGTTATAACTATTTATCTCGTGATTTTCGATTTAGGGCAACGTCAGTGCTTAGGTAATGTCATCTAAAAATGAACAGAAATAGTTTTATCGTTAATCAGGACCATTCGTTTGTGGACATGTTAGGTTTTTTTCTTCTTGGAGCCAAGGAAATGCTTGGGACAGCTTTCCCTAAATATAGGTCTGTACTCCAGTTTTGACCCGTTGGTTGTCTGCTGAAGAAAGTCAAGAGGCAAGGATGGAAGCCAACTTGTCTGGTGATATTGGCATATATCCATACGAACTAGACGGAATATTCATTTCCGGTTTATTCAGATGTATAACTTACGTTGAGTTACAGTTGAATACGGCTCAAATTCACTTCAATAAGATGAAAAAATGTGATGTGCACACCACATGCCTTCCTTGTATGGAATATAAAATTATACGCATTTTTTGCAGAATTCATTTAAAATTATTGCTTCGAATTTCATTAGAAGTATATTTCTCATTCAATTAATTCAATTCTCAGTTCGCGGCAGGCAAATATACATAAAACTTCAAAATATCTTTATTAAAAATTGAAAAATATAGAAAAATATAAAACACCAAACACAGTTAAAAAAACTAAAAAAATAATTTTTATAACTGAAATTAGAGTTTCTACGCAAAAACAAGCAATTCGACCAGCGGGAAAGAAGGCTGATTTTTCGGTGCACTGAACTGAAAGCCATTCGGCTAAAAGACACTGAAGGTGCAGAAACTGACTTAATTCACTATTCAGCTAAGTTTCAAATGTAAACAAATATGGTTACTGTGGTAAAAAAGTTTAGGCTTAGCCACACTTAAACAATTTTTAAATTGTTGATAATTCTACAACTATTGCAGACAGATTAACTAAAGGTATAAAAACCTCAAATGAAAGATAACAACATACGATTCAATAATTTTTAAAGCAAAAAATTATACAATTTAACTTTTTTTTAAGAATTAAAAAAAACCGAGCTAACAGAGTGGATATATATAAATACTTTTGGTGCAGCCAATAGGACCTAAAAAGGAAGGGGCACAACTACATGTTATAGCAGTCCTATATAAAAAATTTCAACGTTCTGAGGCTCCTTGTTTTTGAGTTATACGAGATACATACATACATACGTACGTACATACAGACGTCACGAAAAAATATCTCTTCTGAATCCATTTTAAATCCTTTTTGCAACCCATTTTTGAAAAAAGAGTCCTTTATTCTGACCTTACGTACAGATGTCACGCAAAAACATCGTTAAATTCCATTCCATAGCCGTCAAAATGAATATTTTGTTTGAAATATGACACCCGAAAATTTTCTCGATTACAATACTTCCTTTACTTCGTAAAAGGAAGTAAAAATTATTTAAAACCAAAAGATTCTGTAATATGCGCGTAATATATAGCGTTAGAAACATCTTTTATTAATAACAGTAATGCTCCTAAATGCTCAAAAGTTACTAATTGGATGCATTACCAATTAAATATGTTTAAAATTGTGTCAGTTATGTAGATTAACGAAATAATAATGAAACTGCAAGATAATCATTAGATTAACTGTAACGTTCGGATGGACGGTCGCCGGCGTGGAGCGATACAGAAAATTTAGATAGATTACTCAAATAAAATTAAAGTTACGGTGACAGACCAAGCCGTTAATCACTGGTGACCACCTGGCTGACAATCAGCGGTTGGGGCTACGTAAGGAGTACAGAGAGATTATTCTATAATTTAATGATTTTAATGAGTCCAGCCAATGTGCTTTCATAAAAATATTTAATGTTTTTTGTTACTGTTCCTGATTTAGAGATAATTACTTATTTAAACTTTAAAACAGTCATTTGTGTACAAACTTTTTAACAAACATTTTGCGTTATACTATACACATTCCTCAATACTAGCTTATTTTTGTGCAAGATTAGTTTATTGGGTCTTGAAAAATTTTTCATTTAAAATCATTTTTGCATTGTAATTAATAAATTATAGAACCTACTGTACTTTTTATATATCATTAACTAAAGTACATACTTATAATAGTTTACTACACATCGTTTTTGAATGAAGTCGGCAAAGCCAGAATAAGGAAACACAGAAAGTCTTCTAATCAATCATTAACAAGTCAATTCAGCTGCTACTAAAACAGAAACACCAAAAAGTATACACATCCTTGATTTACACTTAGAATCCAATAAAAGATTTGACAAATCCTTCAGAAGATCCTCAGCCAGCTCTTTAATAAGAAATCAGCTCAAAACTACTACAAAATAGATTCCAAAATATGTGTCTCAAATAAATAAATGGACACTACAAACACGATTATAGATCATAAGAATAAAAACACTGTCTTCTCAGTGCCGGAAAATACGATCATAGTATTTTCACTTTTGAAGAAACAGACAGACCTTTAAAACAGAAGTAACGAAGAGGGCAGTGGATACCTGTATCGGCAACAGGGCCTCCATCAACAATCAGTACTCTTAAGTATATAAGCTCCGTGATATATTGCTCTTTGACTATTAACATCAATAGTTAATTGAACTGATGCAGCCAAGCTTGGTGAGAACCTCAACTAATTGACAGAAGAAACAACCCATAAGCAAGCTGAAGAACTCTACACTTCTACTCATATTGAAAAGGTTAATGAGTTAATAGAAACTATTCTTTTTTTATATGGAAATCAATAAGCAACAGGCCTCAATTTTCCCATGATGATTCGAAAATTCTCGGAAAATACTTTGCAGAAATTAGAGCTATCTCAGAGAGAAAGAGATAACAAGAGACAGCTATAAGCCATTCAAGAACCCAGAGTTTAGTAAATGGAGATTTTAAGTATGCTATTCCTGTATCATGTTAAAAACTAGCAAAGAAAGATTTTTTTGCGTCAAACAGCCGCAGCTCCCATTTTTTCGGCAATCCCTTAGTTCTTGCGTGGAATACTGGTTAACGGTTCTCTTTCTCAGCGGCTGGACGCTGAGAGTTTCTACATTAGGAAATAGGCAAGGCAAAATTTACCATGGTAATAAGGAAGAAGAAACGCTCTGCAAAATAAAATTAAAAAAAAAAAAACTCCAGTTACGTGAGGAATCACACGGAGTAATACGTAAAAGTCACATGTTGTTACAACGGCTACGGCACTGGCCGTGTAAGGTTTATTTGTAAAATATTGCCTGTCTGCTTCCAGTGCTCAAGAAATCACTAAGATGAATCATGCCAGGAAGCAGCCAAATGCATCAATTGCTCCTATTCCAGTCAATAACAAAGAACAGCGCTTACCTCAAGGATCATGCAGCCAGTTCACAACACTATCAAATGTACAAAACAAAGATGCACAAAGAACATAAGTACATGTTCGGAGAACATAAACAGATGTTGCGCAAAGATACTCAGAGAACATAAGTACATTTCGGCACTACGGTTTAACAATCTGAGTAATGCTTCCATCTCAGATAACTTCACTTCCTCAAATTTCCTATAATGCATCTTATGAAAATCTAGGCCAGCAAATAGTCACATCTTTTAAGTCTTCAAGAACACTTCATAGATATGACACAACTTCAGGATCCTTATGCCTATTATAAGGAATTCCTCAGTGAACCATTCCAAATAACGCAGCTTCATTGAACAACTTATCAAGATTTGACTCAGGCAATCAGCTTCACAAAACTGGTTAGATGGACATAACAACCTAAGATGCAATAACGCAGCGCTCAGAGTACTGCACCAAACAAAGACCAATACAGTTATAACATTGTTAACAACATTTTCTGTAGGAGGATATCACAATGGAAGGAACCATTTAATTTGGATCCCGCTGTTTCAGCATTGTTTTGTTAAATGTCAATTTTATTGATTATTGGAATAAATATAGACTACAAGAACTATATATTCAAAAATTATCTAAGGTGTAAAAATTCGATAGTTTTCTCTTACATGGCTGAACAATATATTTGAGTCTGTGGACTAAATAATATATATCTATGATCTACATAATACTTGCAAACACGAATTGCGGGTTAAGTATCAATGTGAAAATCATGTACAAATTACAGAGGGTGTTTACACACTTTAGAAAGATTTCGAGGCCGTTTAATTAATGTTTAAAATGTAAAGGGTATTTTTCTAAATGTACGATCTGGTAGCCTTTCTTTAGCATTTCTTATAAGTCTGCATCATAATTTTCATGATAGAAAGGTTTTTAATAAAACTTCGAGGTTTTGATTTCCATTCCTCTTCCACTGCTTTCCAGAGTCCAGCAATAAATGTTAGTTTGCGTTTAGAAAGAACAGTTTTCAAGAGACCAAAGAAACAATGGCCCAACAACGGATAGACGATTTGAAAAAGATGGTGGTTATGTTTTTTAGATTTTTTGAATTGTAGAAACTTGGTGTATTAATGTATTTGCTTTTGCTTTAAATGTATTTGAAGACTTAATTAGAATTGATCTTTGTGTCGACAAATTTTGTCGTGTCTTAATGACTGAATTTTAGAAACATTGGGTACAATACTACATGCTTCGGGTATTCGTTTGGAGGCTACTTTCCATGTAGAAGTAATGATTGACTGCTTTTCTATTTTCTATTAATAATGTTGCTTATTTTGCACTTATAGATTTTAATACCACGCATTTCACAAAATTTTTGAGTTACAGAATATATTTTTCTTTGGACAGCACAAAAATATTATTCTTCAAGCCACAGCTCGTTCATATGCGATATTTTGAAGGCATATCATTTTAGAAGTAGAAGACGATATTTCTCATTTCAAATAATAAACTGTTGCCAGAAATTTTTATTCTAAAGTATTTGCTTTTTTTAAAAAAATTCTTTACTGAAATCGTTCTAAAAATGCGTAAACACCCTCTGTATTTTATTTATATATGTCAAAACTGCGTGCCACTCGAAGCACTAAAAGTGAAACATGTAATAAGAAATGTAAGAAAGAAACTAGGGCTTATTTGTCTGTGTAACTTTTTTCCTTACTAAGATTTAATAAATGCCGTCAGGATGACTTCAGACCTGTTTGGTTTGTAAGACCTCATATTGGATATCGTGTGGATGGAGAGTTTGAGTTATTTGTGCACAAGTTCGTAAACCAAAAGAAATCATTAAATATGAAACGAAAAGCATAAAACAATATTATGAAACGTATGAAAATTTAATTTTGCGGTATCCGTGTAAAGGAACATAAATGGAAGACAACATAAATGGAAATTTATGAGGAAGGTGTTATTGTTTGGATGTGAAATCCCTTTTTTTAAAAACATCAGGTAACGACTTTCTTTAGGGGTTCATTTCTTTATCTCTAAGCGCCACTCGACTGTGCTTGAGGCTCACTGTGCCTCTGTTTCGTTCAAAATTTGCCAATTGTGACTTATTATTGTCTCCGTGCTAAAATGTTTTTAAAGGTGGGCATAACGATGTCACTGAAAATGCTTATGCTGTAGCTTGTTATTGCTTTATCAGGGTGAAATTTTTACTTCAAAATTTGCATACCACTCCTTTTTGCACAAATTTTGTGGATCAGAGAACCAGCTGCCTTTCTCTTACTCCTTCTACTTCTTCCAAATGCCACTCTACTCCAAGTACAAGCAGAGTTTATATAGCTTTTGACCTGCATTTGAGAACATTCTGGTGTAAACCGGTAAAAATTCGTTCTAGGATGTTCTCGCTCCGTCTATGGCATATCGCCTATTTTATCGCCAAATGGGAGATTTGGCGCTAAATCTGGCATTTCTTCCAAAAATACCCTCCTTTTTTTTCTTTGTTGCCTCTGAAGTTGTTATAGTCCTTTCATGTTAAGTTCATTTTTAAGATCCTCTAGTAACTTTATGATCCTCTAGTAACTCTAAGTCTTTATTGTTAACTTCCTAGTCTATGGGTTTTGCGTAATATTATAGATAACGAATTATAATATTATAACATAATGTTATAGATAACGAAAAATGTTCTAAGTGTCAAAGCGCTGAAAGTTTCTTCCTGGAACCCACTCTGTCTATAATTTCTTCCAGGCAGCATTTATGGTCCTGGTTATTTGTTAATGAGAGTTAAGTGAATGATAGAAAATATTAAAATGATGCTTCCAGTAGTCCCCGAGTGTTAACTATGCGGCACAGGTCACCTAAAAAAACCTTTTAAAAATCGTTTCTTGCCGACTTGAGTGTTCGTTAGTCGAGGCACCGTTCGCCATTCGAGGTGCTTTTTGCTCAAATAATTTGTTCGTGAAGTGGTACTTGTTCGTGATCCACAGTTTCACTGTAAAAACACGAAATGAATGCATTTTTATTTAATCAATCAGATTTAAAAGTAAAGCATTGCCTAGAAAGAATAAAAATCCGCAAGGATCTAACGATCGAGCAAAAGAGTTTATTAAATGTTTTTTATGCTTTTGCTGAGCTCGCAGTCTCTGCCAGTCTGCTGATACACTTATCCCTCCTGAGCAATTTTTTTTTGTCTTTTTTATTAAGCACCGTTTTCTTCGCACTTACGCCAGACACAGTTCAACAGCAAAATTACAAAAATTTTAAAAGCAACATAGCAGTATATATTTAGAATTCAAGATGCAGCGTTGAATGTTGGCATACATTTTTCTGTTTCTTTCAGACTTTTCTCATTCCATCATATCAATGTTCAATTCTCTTACTAAGATCTTTACAAAATACTTTTTGTCTTTTCATTTTGAACGTTTTATGTGTTTACTTTTTTTTATTAAATATCACTTTTTTGGCTATTACAACACATAAATTATTTTCAACAGCAAAATCACAAAATATTTAAAAACAGTATATCTTTAGAATTTCCGATAGATAGTCTCTCACGCTGGAGCTAAAATTGATTTTTCTGCGTACAGTGTTGCCAATGCTTGCTTTGAAATTGTTGAGTTTATTAATACAAAATTCGTTAAAGTTTTATAAAATATGAAATAGGTAGTAAAACAAATTTGAAATTCAGAATTAGGTGCCCTTGTGGTGAATTACGTTATTCAAAATTTGATGGATGTAGGTGCCGTTGTTTTTTCATAGTGAGAAAAACATGCGTACTTTCATGCATATTCGTCATTATTTACAAGTACGTCATTAGACGATAATATTCGGTGGCAACAGTATGAAAAGTGATACGCCATTTATAGGAATTCAGGGCAAAATGTCGTTTTGAGACTAATATCCTATTCGGGACTAACGTGCCTTTTGGACTAAAAACGTACTATTAAAAACTACGTTTATTCCTTTTAATGGTTTAGCTTCCCTCAATAACAGACAGATTAAATTTGAAAATTAAATGTTTTAAGCTTTGACGAATGACAACGCACTGGCGTGCGGAAGTTAAAAGTATTTTATTCCTAGAAGTGCTTTTAAACAGCCGAATTTCCTGATTATTAAAAGATCTTATTTTCTGCCAAATGGCAGCATACTAACGCGCCAAAGATTAAGATATTTTATTTTGAGCCATGGCAACACATTGCTTTTAAGTTTGGTAATGAATAAAATTCATTAAATTGAACAAAATATGAAATAAATAAAAAAAATTCAAAAATGAAAATTCGGACTTCGAGTTGCGCATGTTCGGGTTGACGACTATGTATTTCGAAAAACTACGATTAAACATTTTGAAACAATCAGCAACACAGCCTTCCGGCTATCAGCCTAAACGGTGAAGACAGCTTCACGGCAAACACTAAATACAGCTTCCGACTGGGTCGATCGCTCTCGGAGCTCAACACTTTCAAGATGCTCTTCACGATAAAACTCAGGATACACTCTACTTCAGGTACAGGCAGGATTTACATAGCTTTTGACTTGCCTTCGAGAACATTCTGGGGTAAACCGGTAAGAATTCGTTCTAGAATGTTTTCATTCCGTCTATGGCATATCACCTATGTCGCCAAATGGGCAATTTCACGTCAAATCTGGCAACCTTGCATTTCCTTGCCATTTTCTGGCAAACCTAAATCCGCTTTGCGGGGAAGCTATCTTATCGCGGCTTGACATTTCGCAACAGTATATTCAAAATTTAGTTGTTCTAGGTGCCGCAGCTTTTCTTATAATGTAAGGAACATATGTAGTACTTACATGCATGCAGATTTTTCGTTATTTAATAGCAGAGATTCAAACCGAAATTTAGCGGTGGTCAGTAAGACCTTTGGTTACCAGTAAACTACTAATTGGCTATAATCAATGGAACACTGCGAAGTAAATGAACAAGAACTGCTTTATTTATTTCTTTTAAAGTGCTCAATTTGTTACAGCCTAACGATACGTGAAAAAAGTTAAAGATCTTACGCTTCGCTAAATGAAACTGGCTATTTGCAAAGTTAAGTTGCCGCTTTTATATTCAGAGGGAAGATGCATTGCAGGTCTTATGTTTCGTGCCATATGACAATATTTGGCAAGTGTAGTGGATAGTAAATGTATGGAACCCTAGCACAATATGATGCCAAAAAAGTTGCGGAAGGCTGCCTCGTTTCTAACTTCAATATTGTACTAAAAAAGAAGCTTGTGAATTGTTTGGTTTTTAAACGCGGATAGACATTACATTTATGTTACCTGTACTGCGATGTATATTTCGAATTTGTTTAACGTATTTAGTGAAGTAATTCCGAAACTGGGAGATACTTGCATAAATTATATTTCGTTATCTTATTTGGTATTTCGTGGCTTAGAAAAGATTACCATTTCACTTCTTTCCTAAAAACTGTCAAACTATCTATTGCCATTCGACATAAATTTAATTTTCAAGTTATTTGCATTGTTTAAAATACTTAGAGATTTAAAAACAGCGAATGCAATTCTAAATAATTTAAATAATCTATTTTATTCTATTTTAATATTTTTTAATACAAAGGTTATATAAATAGTTCTCTTCTTAAATGAAAACAATATCTACTTTTATCAACTCATAAAACTAGTTCATTTCTACTGACCAGAATCATAAAACCGTGAGTGGTCTCTCAAATGAGTTCACTGTGTTCGCTTTTTTTTTTTTTTTTTTTCAAAAAAAGCATTAAAAAAAAAACTGTTTCGCAAAATTCTGAATCAGGAAACTTTTACGAAATTTAAAGCTAAAAATTTTAACGGTGTTATTAAATCTGCTGTTACCAAAATATAATATTTTTTGTTACTTCAAATAAAATCTGCTGGTGGTAATCTTGCCACTACAGTTCAATTGCGATGTAGTCATAACAAATGCAAAAGTTTTTTTTTCCCTTTTAATAATGCAAGACAGAAAAAGAATAATGGCACTTATTACCGTTGTTAGTTCACCTGACCTTGTTCCCAAGACCACTAGTGAAAGTTTTATGGATTAATCGTAACCGTGGAAGGGAAGTCAACAGACCGTTTCATTGGCATTGATCTCTTGTATCATTTTCCCCTGCGGTTACAGCAGTCAAGTTAATAAATCGATGCTTTTGTTCTACCATGTTCTGAATCCAAATTAAAATAGTTTTCGCTATTCCGGTTTCGTTGTAGAAAGAATTTCAGCAATTGCGTAAAGGTACAGACTTTAAATAAATGTGGTGTTATTAGAATATGTATATATATTTACAGAGCGTGTATATTATAAAGAGCATACCTTGAATATCGGTATTATTCCTATGTCAATAACGGTATCGGACGAATTCTGCCTGCTGCGAAAGTAGTCGTTTTAGTCGGTGATTTTTAATAACCATGTTTACTTACCCTCTCAGAAATACTGGTCACTTTTAGATGGGATCATCTTAGGGAGATGGTGTACTGTTTACATTACGACCACAACGCAATGTCTGGTCATTCCTAGCATGGGGCAGCCAATGCTGGCTAAAGTCTAAAGTATACAGTAATTTATCAATATATCATAAATCTGGAGAAGGATCTAGCATCTAACTATTTTATACGGTTCATTGAAAGAACAGAAATTATATTAACAAATTTTTAGAATTTTATAGCTGAAAGAATGCATTAAACAACGGAACGATGTTTTATTTTTAGAAACAGAATTTAGAAATGCTTCTGTTTAAACAGAATGCTATTTGCTACTAGAGTTCAGAATACTTATTATTTAAATAATGAATTCAAATAATTTAAATAATTAAATAATGAGATGTCTAATTAGAAATACTAAATATTTTTATGAATTTACACTAGTTGGACTCATTTAAATCATTAATATACACATGGCTGGCTCTACAAGTGGTTAGATTATACATATATATATAATTTAAAAACTATAAATAAATTAACTATTAGCTTAATATTCCAAGTTCCTTAAAAGAATGACAGACAATCCGGATAACTGAAATTCTGAATAAATTTATTGCATTTACAAAACCACAACTGTTTTTGATCTTATTTTTTCTCAAAAGGCAATACAGAGTTAAATGTTTAGTCAAAAATTTTCGTGATTTTAGGTCGTGAATAAACTCAGCATGAAATATTTTTTTATGCGAATCGTTGCGAATTCAGACAATTATTGACACAAAGCGGAGATCATTCTCGTTGCCATAGTCTCTATGGAAATAACAGTCATAAATAAAGCACGCGGCAGTGAATCATTTTCAAGACAAATGATTACCTTCAAAACTACCAAATCTAATAATGGAATATGAGGCTATGACAAAATATTCATGCATCTTCATTGAAAGACAAGACTGTGTCTTAAACTATCAAAAACAGGGAATCTAAGAATAAAAGCTAAAGAAATAGGACATTTAAATTGAACAGTTGTTCGATTAGTTAATGATTACATTTTACATAGCATCTCCTGCGCTCGGGATATTATTGTTCTTGTTTGTTTAGTGAAATAAACAAAGATAACATAACTACTGGGCATTCTAAAACCCAGCTGTAATTATAAGCAAATGGAATTACCCTATTTAAGAATTTTTACGTTAAAAATGTTAAATGAGCCTTTCACAATTTTTTTAAGGATTATTATACGTCATAATGCATTTATTATTCACTCATCTTGACAGTTAGTAATGCCCAGACTCAACAAATTACTATGCCTGACATTGGTTATTGTCAAGCCATAC
>KK114814.1:295599-314386 GCA_000611955.2 Stegodyphus mimosarum
GACGGGCATCGGCCTTTAATTAGCTGTATTTTAGCAATTTAAATTTATCCCACTGCCCATACCAGTGTTCTATGGGTTCATCAGTGGTTCTGTATTAAATTGCAGGTCATCGATGATTGGCCTTAAATATCATAGCTGTTTTACGAGTTCACCAGCGACCTGTGTTAAACCATAGGCGACCTGATATCAACTTGCCCTGAAGGTCATCGAAGTGCCTCGATTTAATTTCGCTTTAATAGTCTATCTAAATATAATTTCGTACCAGTGTTCTATGGGTTCATCAGTGGTTCTGTATTAAATTGCAGGTCATCGATGATTGGCCTTAAATATCATAGCTGTTTTACGAGTTCACCAGCGACCTGTGTTAAACCATAGGCGACCTGATATCAACTTGCCCTGAAGGTCATCGAAGTGCCTCGATTTAATTTCGCTTTAATAGTCTATCTAAATATAATTTCGTGTCAAATATTGGTGATCTAGGGCTTTCACGGCGGTGACTACCGATGACGCGGAGAACTCGTGAGGGCGCTAATCTAAGACGCTAAGTGACAGCTTGCGCACTGAGTTTGGTGGGAGGGGAAACTTGAGTTCGTGGAGAGGCTCCTGTTTTGCCTAATTTTAAATTTTACACTGACATGTTTGTTTTGCAATCTACTTTGCTTTTGTTAGGTGGCCAGCCAATCAAATCTGTAAAAATTCTAAAACATCTGAAAGGGTTCAGATTTTAACGGTGGCCCAAAAAGGTTTGTTAAGGTTTTTCTTCGTTGTCGCTGAGATCGAGTATACCACTCTGCTGTTGCACTCACTCCTGCTAACCATTTCTTTTTGTCTTTTTAGCTTTATTATTAAGCATCATTTTCTTTGAAGTTATGCCATATACAGTTCAACAGAAAAATTACAGAAATTTTAAAAGCAGCATGTGTTTAGAATTTCCGATGAAGTCTTAAGAGGTGGCATATGTTTTTCTATTTTTCAGCCCAAAGAGGTTTTAGAGCAAAGGACTGTTACCCTCAAAACGGCATTTTGCGCCGTTTCACTTTCTGCGTTAATTCACTTTTTGAACTGTTGCCACGAAATATTATCGTCTATATTTGAAGAAACTAAATAATGAGGAATCTGCGTGAATGCATGAATGTTTCTCGCATTGTGAAAGACAACGGTACCTAGCGTCATCAATTTTTAAATAACGTAGTCTTCCAACCGAACATGGGCACTTGGAAGCCCGAATTTTGAATTTCAAATTTGTTTTATTATCTATTTCAAATTTTGTAAAACTTTAACGAATTTTTGATTAACAAACTTAACAATTTCATACCGAGCAATTACAGCACTGGAAGAAAAAGACATTTTTATCCTCAGCGCGCAAGACTGTTTATCGGAAATTGTAAAGATAGACTGTTATTAAATATTTTGAGATATTGCTGTTGAATTTTATGGGGTTTAAGTCCGAAGAACATGATCTTTAATAAATATAGGTAACACACAAAACGTTAAAAAAACGCCCTTTTGGGTGTAATGTAAAATCTGGAAGCTTTCAGATTTTCTTTCTTTAAGAAAATTTTCTTTCCTTTTTTCCCTCTTTTCTCAGTTTATTATATTCAAGTATAGTTTTTCATAGTAAGATGATTTGCAAAACATTTTTATTTTTTACTATTAATATTTTGCGTATTGCATTTATTAATTAAATATCACGTTCTTTGCACTTATGCCACATAAAATTCAGTTGAATAGCAAAATCACAAAATATTTAGAAACAGTATATCTTTAGTAATTTCGATATACAGTCTCGTGTGCTGGAGATAACAACGGTTTAATCCGTATAGTGTTGCCACTGCTCGCTTTCAAATAGTTGAATTTGTTAAATATTAATTAAAATTTTACAAAATATCGAACATAAAATTCAAAATTCTGGCTTCCAGGTTCCGATATTCGGGTGGAGGATTACGTTATTCAAAATTTGATGGCCCTAGGTACCGTCGTTTTTTCACAGTGCGAGAAACATAGATACATTTATGCAGATTCTACATTATTTAATTTCTTTAAAAGTAATACAGGGCGGTAATATTTCGCGGCGACAATTTGAAAAGTGATTCAGACATTCAAAGTGATACGCCACCGAAATCCCGTTTTGAGGCTAATAGCCCATAATTGACCTAAAAGGTACATCCGATTCCTTGATACAGATATTTTTATACAAGGTTTCTTCTGCATACATAGTACTGCAGCAGTACTTTCCTGTAACTTAAGACGCTTCCTCATTGAGCCTTGTGTTGAGATTTTTCCTAACTGAATCCCGATGCGTGTGTTATCTTCACAAGAACAATACCCGAAATTCTAGTGTCTCGCTCATTTTCCTCTCTCCTATCCTGCCTTCAGATCAATGACATTAATGGGCACCAGTATCTTAGAATTTAATTTTAGTTTAGTAATGTGTCAAATTTATTGCAAGATTTCAAGCTGCAATGGATACTACTCAGTTGCAATGAACTCGTAAATTGCAAAAGGGAAAAAACGGAAGTCATGAAATACAATAATTTTAATTGCCTTTAAGGGGAAGATTATAAGAAATTTAACAGGGAGCGATTTAAAGAGAGACCATTTCCTTTTGAAGGGAGTTATTTTAGTTGCTTTTAAAGGGGTTTTCAAGGGTAGATCAATTTTGAAACAAAATTGCTTTTAGATCTCGTTGGATATCAAGTGGAAAAAGTTTAAAGCTATAACATTAAATTTCGGATAGATTAAGTTCAGTTATAGGAAAGTAAATAAATAAATATGACAATTTTTTAACTGAAAACATTTTCAAATGAATATCAGTTTCATCAATTATTTTCTTAGTTAGTCGAAATGATTGACATCGCAACTTATTTTTTTTCTTTAAATCGTTTGTTATTAATATCCACAAACTCAAACAAAATTTAAACTAAGGCTGCGTTCACACGGGAACATAAAGGGCATAAGTGGTTTAAGCCGAGCTGCGTTGCCAAGGCAACCACTCTGTGCTACGTCACAAAATCTGGTTTAGGGCTCTTGGCGTAAGGTTCTAACTTTTCAACTTTATGCCGACTTGGGATAAGCGTCGACCAATCAGAGCGAAGCTAAAACAACGCGGCAACAAGCAGAGCGAACGCGGGAAAACAGCGCAGGAAAGCTGTGGATACATCCACGCATGCGCAAATTTAGTTTCTCTTATTGGCCACAGCTTAGACCCCGTCTCGCAGGTGTGAACGGAACTCCCGTATTTTATGCCCTTATGACTATGCCTCTATGCCCTTTATGCCCCCGTCTGAACGCAGCCTTACAGTACAGTCATGGGAAATATACATTACAAAATGATGAATCAACATGCTTATGTAATTTCTCTTCATTATGCAATTTCATTTCCTTTCACCTGCTGTTTGGTATCGATGAACGGAGGTGGTTGTATCATGCTCCTAATGCATACCACCATAACCATCAAGATAGTATTCACAACGGAGTGAAAATGGCTGTGTTCGTTACTCTTGTTTAACATTGACAAAAGTACGATAAAGTGTTTCAAAAAGCCAAAAATATTATTTATCCGACCTCTTCATACGGTGCCAGTCATCCACAGTCCCATGACGATGTTGTCTGGTCCATTTGAGGCACTGCTACTGTGATTGATGGCTACCTAATCTTATTAAATGTCATTCATTAAGGCTTATGTATGTGTGAGATGTATGCTTATGTGACAGAAGAAATAAAATGGGATACGGTTTAAAACGTTGGTTCCTTTCTTTTTTGCAATTATCACAGTGCTCCTTAGCACTTGACAGTCTCTTGCGTCACCTGTTGTCTCCAACCTATTTCACATGCTCTGAGATTTATTGGAAGCTGACATAGTTTTACTGTTAGCTGTTAAAAAAACAACAGCATCATATGAATAGGGAAATATAATGCCCTATTCTTTTGGTTCTTGTATCTACTTCCAGCCAATGGTGGCAAATCATGCACACAATTCCCATGTATCAAAAGTAGGATGACTGAGACATGCAACTGTTATGTCATATATGTGCAAGGCGATTGAAATTATTCATTTGAGTCAATTTATGTGGCAATTTCACCTTTAAGAATTACACACAGACATTCATTAAACGTTGATCACTTTTACCTGAGCGTTTCAAATAACTGCTTAAATTTTTTCACATCTTATTTATCTGCTAACCTTTAATTTTAAGGGGATATTAATAACTAAGAATTAACATCAATCATGGTGTGGTGATGCATTATGATAATTAATAAAAATGCAATGTTATATTTACACAGGTAGTGTAATAATTTCTAAGACTGAAGTAGAATTAGGATCAATATGATGCCCATCCAAACATAATGCGACATTAAATAAACGAACTGATTCAAATGAAGCCACATAATCTAAAAACTAATCTGTAATGCATAATCAGACCTGATGATGGTCATTGAAGTTCAACAAAAGTTATCGCAACTTATAATTGAGTCTTTTATTCAGGCATCAATAAGACAAATTTTTGCTTACTTGAACATACTATTTTGTGTTGTGGCATTATAAAGACCCAGTTTTGTCTGGATATATACTGTTACAAAAGAAGAGATGTAAATGAGTATGTTTACATCAGCATCACGTCTTCTTACTGACCTTTTACGTTTTTTTTTCATTAGCATTACGAAAATCTGAAAACGAACATATTCAAGATCCAATTTCATTCAAAGTCTAACTTCTAACCCCCCCCCCAGGAAAGATCTATTTCCAATCTTCAAGCTGCAACGGCACTGACCTTGATGCAAACCACCTGCATAACTAAAGAAACGTATTTTTCTTGCTGCCGCTGTTTCTGCAGTGACCTCCAAGTCTTGAGTACCACTATCACCTGTCATCTCATAAAGATAACGAAATATTTAGAATGCCATTTCGTTTCACACGTTTCAGCTTTCTAGTTTAATATTCAGAACAAATGTCTCTGAGATAAGCAAAAAGCTATGTCTTCATTTCGCCCCCACAGTTGTTACTGTAGAATACCGCCAGTGACTCAAATTCGTTCACATTCGTGTTAACGTGGGAATAGATCAGATTACAATTGTTGTTTAAAATTCTGGAAAAATGATAGCATCCTTTTTGATTTTATGTGTGGTGTATGATTTGCACCTACGGACAGCTTCACTTGGAATGCCATTCTTAGTTTTCGTTTGCTATGTTTCCAACTTTCATAAAGTTTGAAAAAGGTTCAACTCATTGCGCAACAGTCCCTGTATTTTTAGCTTGTTTAATTAAAACGAAATCTCGCAGGGCAACCACTTCCTTATGATGACCACCCTTAAAAGGAAGCACGTTTTCATAAAATCTTGATAAACGTCGGTATTAAACGATAAATAAACACAGTCTTGCGCGTCTTCTTCCTACAAGAACCAAAATTATCTCGAAATGCTAGTGGTCTTAAACAGTATTGAATATCACTTAAGGCGACCGCCTTTGTCGAAGGTCAAAATCGTCTTGTACCTTGAGATGTCGTCTTAAGAGATTTTACTGTTACTAAATCTAATCTCTTAGTAGTTTCGTAAATGCTGTAATTTAAAATTAATTAGAATATTTTAAAGAATTCTGCGGAATATACAAAAAATTTCAAACACTTATACAGTGAAACAGAACATTTACTATCCAGACTTCTTGAAACTGTAACTCATCCAGATAGTTGTTCTGCAAGCGGCCGAGTGGATAAGACCTCTGAACACTAAAAGCTCGTCTCGGGTTTAACTACTAGCGAATGGGCTGAGTGCATTGATACTTTTATGGTTTTCTCCATGTGTAACATAAATGGGAATTATGTTGTCTTAAAAATCCTTTAACGAAGGTTCACTCCTGAAACGAAATTCTAGATTAAGTTCAGAATCAAAGAATGAGATGCATGGCCTGGAGGGTTTTACATAATTTTAATTAAAACTTAATTATATACATATACACATAATGTAGGCTAAAATGCCTAAATCGAATGTAAACGATTAAGGAAGCCCTGAATAGTTTCATCACAGGAATTTAATATCGAATTACACTGCGTAGTGCAGTTCGAATTCTACCCTCAAAAAGACTGATTCATCAAAAAAAAATTGTTTTGCTAGCCATGTGACAGAAGGGAAAGAGTTAAGTAAGCCAATAGATGAACTTCTAACGCTATCTCTTGGCGATATCAAGGAATATTCCTCAACACACTCCCCACCTGAACTCTGACAAGAGTTCATCTAACTGAGTTATACATACAATCATGTACATAAATCACTATTCTATAAAATACAAAAAATTCTAATTAGTCAAGAACTTCAATCACAAAACAGGTTATACACAGCATGTATCAATTAATAAATGTTATAACTAATAACTGACCTAAATTTGTTAAAAATATTTTCAACTTAACTAAGGATATTCAATTTAATCATTAATAGGAAAGGGAAAAAAAGAAAGAGAAATGCATAACAAATCGTTAAAGTTCAAAATATTTAAAGTTCAAGAGGATATAGATGTTGAACAGTACGTTTTAAAGTCCTATTATCAGTTTTTAATTCGAATGATCGGACTTTACCATCATGTCCAGGAATATGTTTTATGATTCTGCCAAGTTTCCATAACAGTTGTTTTTATTGTCTCCTTCAACCAAAACAACATTTCCTACTTTTAGTTCTGGTTGAAGATTCGAATTCTTCAAGAAATGGGCAGTTACAGATCTAATAAATATTGTTGCTTCCATTTGCACCACAACTGTTTTAACAGCAATTCTTGATAACGCTTTCTTTTTAACAGCGTTTCTCTTGTAGTTTCGTTATTGATGATTCTAGCAAAAGTCAAAGGATACTTGAAATCACTTTGACCAATGTTTAGGAATTGCATTGGAGTCAAGGGTTGTGGCTCGTCATTGTCGTTGTAAACGTAACTTAGAGGTCGTGAATTACGAACTGACTCTACTTCGAGAAGTAGTGTAGAAGTACAAGTAGTGTAGTGTAGAACACTACTTCGACAAATAGTGTTCGATTTCATCGAAGGTCAACAATGCTTTCCCTATGATTTTCCTTAAACATTCTTTAACAGATCTGACGAGTCTCTCATAAAACCCTCCCCACCATGGGGCTCGCTCGATTATAAATTTCCAGTGGATTCTTTCTTTGGCAATGAATTTCTGGAGTTTGTCATCTTTTAAATTTTTTGAAAAATTCTCAAGTCCTTTCTTTGTCCTCTTAAACGTCTTGGCGTTGTCAGAGTAGATGGTTACATAGTTCCCTCTTCTGCTCAAAAATCTACGAAATGCAAGTAAAAAGGATTCTGTTGAATCTGATACAAGTTCTAAGTGTACAACTCGGCACAAACGAACAAAGCAATATAGGATTTTTGAGTGTCTTCCGAATTCTTAACGTAAACTGGTCCGGCGAAATCAGACTGCAAATGGAGGTGATTCTTGGATTCTATCCTTTGGTAAATGGTGCTGTCATCTGGTCTACTGGTTTAGCTAAATAGTTTTGGCAAATTATACAAATCTTTAATGCTTTTGTGACTAACTGGCGTCCTTTAGGAATCCAGAAGCATAATCTGACCTTGGCTAAAGTTGCAGCAATTCCTCCCTGCATTATCTTCTCATGTTCTTTGCGTACAATTAGAATCGTCAGTCGGGGATTTTTAGGTAGGATTATTGGATGCTTATTATCTAGTGAGAAGTCAGAAAATTCCAGTCTTCCTCTCAACCTCATGATTTCCTTCTCATCAATGTAAGGAAGAAAACTGTACAAAGGAGGAATTTTTTCAACCAAATTACCTTCTTTGAGGGATTTATATTCTTCGGCAAAAAACTTCTTTTGCTCTGACCTTATCCAGAAATTTTCCTGTAACTCTTCAGCTGTGAGAGTTCCTTGAATGCCACTAATTTTTCTTAATTTTCTAATGAAACGTGTTGTCCAAGCAGTTGACTCTTAATACCTTCTCTAATTTGCTATATTTTGATATGTCGATCTGTACTCTTTTCGAAGATCGTCTGTACTGTTTTAGACTGTACATTCAAGTTGATGTATATCACCGGATCCCTTTCTATATTCCAGTTTGTTTTCATGTACTGTTTATTTAATATCTAATCTTGCCAAAGCTCGTGAGAGAGTTTAAGCCACCGGGGAACTTGCGTCCGAATGGTCTCGTTTATTAACTTGGAAACCTTCGTTCGAGATAGGAGATCTGCAGGGTTGTCGACACCTGGGCAATAATGCCAATCTTGAGATGAGCTCAATTTTTGTATCTCTTCGACACGATTCTTGACAAAGGGTTTGAAGGCTTCAGGTTGTTTCTGGATCCAAAAATAAGTAATTGTTGAGTCTGTCCAAAAATGGCCTGGAATTTTCGATTTCAGTGCCTTCAGAATATTGCTGACTAATTTAACAGATAACAATGCCCCCATTAATTCTAACCTCGGTAAAATAAGGGGTTTAAGTGGGGCTACCTTATTTTTAGAAGCGACAAAGGCCGTTTCGATTTCTTTATTATCTGTCGTGAAGCGTAAATATGCGATTGTACCATAGGCTTTGACACTTGCATCTGAGAAGCAATGTAATTCGAGATTTTCGATATAAAAGTTCGAGAGTGTGAAAAGATAACGAGAGATGGAGAATTCAGTCATTTGAGGTAGCTCTTCACACCACTTTCTCCATTCATAGCACAAGTCACCAGGCAACGGTTCATCCCAATCTATTTGTGACGACCAAATCTTCTGTATTAAGCCCTTTATTCTAACAGTGAAAGGTCCTAAAATTCCAATCTGATCAAATATCGGACTCAACACTTGTAGTAGAAATCGTTTTGCTTCTATTGGTTTAGGTGTGAAAGACAATAGGTTTCGAAAATACAGTAAATCCTTTGATTTATCCCATGCCATACCTAAGACCTTAAATGGGAAACTTTCTTTATTAAAGGCTTCAGGATTTTCATCTGGAACGATACCCTGTTTAACCCACAATTCATGTAGTTGTCTCTAGTTACTATGCCATTTGTGAAGCTGCATGCTTGCTTCCTTAAATATTTGGACCGATTCTAGACTCGTATTAAATGCTTCATTGATTGTTAGTTGGCTTCCAAGCACATCATCTACATATAAATTCTCATTCAAAAAGTGAACCGTTGTAGGACACAGTTTGTCATATTTTTTCAGATGATGTTTAATGGTATCGGTTAATAAAAACGGACTACTATTTATTTCGAATAAATTTCTAGTGAACCTATATATGTGAGGAGAAATGGTTATATCATTAGGGAATTTGGAGAACAGAAACCTGGTTGCGTCCCGATTCTTTTCGTGTATGAGAATCTATAAAAAGGCATGTTTTATATCTGCGGTGAAAGCTATTGGATTATACCGAAATCTTAACAATATTTCGAATATTTCAGGGTATAAATTTGGCCCAACGTGTAGACAGTCATTAAAAGAAATGGACCCTGGGGCATGCGATGATGCATCATAAACAATACGTAGTTTACTTGTAGCTCGATCCTTGCGTATAACTTCCCTATGTGGTAATTAAACATGACATCCTCTTCATTTGAAATTTCTGTAACTGGTTCGATAATATTTTGCTTTAACTGATCTTGTAATACGTTTCTATATTCGAAAAATAGATTAGGATTTTTTTAAATCGTTTTCTAAATCGATTAAATCTTTGTTCCGCGATTTCTGTATTATTATTTAGATTCGATGTGTCATGTTTCCAAGGCAATCTAACTTTGTAGCGAGGATTTTCATATGTTACATCTGATTCGAAATATTCGATGACTTCATTTTCAGTTGAATCGAAGTCTTCCGTCTTATTAATAAGTCCTGAGTTTTCCAAGTCCCAAAATTTTGTTATTTGTTTGGAAATCAAATCGTCCCCTACAACTACATTGAAAGCTAAAAAGACATCATCATCCCCTTTTCATCCTTGTAGGCACCAGCCGAAAATAGTTTTCAGTGCAACAAGGTTTTTGCTTAAGTATTTGATGTGTCCCATTACTATGTTGTAATATTAATCTGCTCCAATTAGAATGGCAATGATTTTTTTACAATCGGGAAAATCTGCGAGTATCAAATATTTTAATTGTCTGTTTTGCTTGATTTCTTCTGATTTAAGAGGAGGAATATCTGTACCTGATATGTGATTAGTTACTATTAATTCAACTTCTATCCTAGAATCGGGAGAACTTCTATGTTCTAAACTTGATTTAACTACTTCATAATTTTTTTGGATGGGTGAGGTATTCCCAAAAGTGTAGACAGTCAATTTTTCTTTTCGTATGACTTTTAGGTTTCATCTGTTCGCTAACTCGCCAGCACAAAAAATTTTCATACTTCCATTCTCCAAGAAGTCTGGCAGACACCTTTTCCTTAGCTGTTTTAACTTTTATCGTACAAGTCTGTAAAAGAATTATATTATTTACACTATGCGAAATGGCCGAAACAATTTCTTCTTTCTGTTCCTTGGCTCGTGTATCATTTCTTGAAATTGATATACTACCCTTTTTATCACTTGCTGTATTTTTAACTATCGAACTGGATTTAAAACATATGGCTTCCGAATGTTTACCTTTGCAAATTTTACAAACTTTAGTTTGCCGTTGCCGGCATTCTGAAATTCTGTGTTTAGGTGCAAAGTACAAAACGCGCTTGTTTCTTCAAAATATCTCTTTTTTCATTAACTATAAAGCATAAGCAGGATTCTGAGTCATAGTTTTGTAAACAAAAAATGCAGCTTCGATTTGCCATAACTGCCATAAATTCATGTGTAGTGACAATTTGTTTATATTTGTGGATATCTTTCAATACTTTTCATTTCCGGTTTTGACTTGCGTCTCGCGATTCTATTTCTAATCGGCAAAAGTCTAGAAATTTGCTTAAATCATACGTTGAAGGATCTCCAGTATTTGTACGATGAAATTCTAAAGTTATATCGTTCGGAACAATTTTCATCAAAATTGGAATAAACATGTTGGAATATGTTTCTGGTTTCACACCAAATGCTAAAAGGCTTCTGATCTGAACATTAATTGTATCATAAATTTTTCGCAATTTTGTTACTTCATTTGAACTTTGAACGAGATTTAAATTTAAGAGATTAGAAATGTGTGTATTGATAATAAAGTCACTTTGACCGAATCTATTTTTAAGAATGTCTACAGCAGAGTCATAATTAGCCTCTGAAATCGAGAGACCTTCTATGGCCGATGCTGCGTTTCCACATAAATAAGTTTTCAAATAATTAAATTTTTCGATCTTCGAAAGCTAACATTATCATGAATAGTAACCTTGACTGAATTCTAAAAATTAAAATTAATCCAGTCGTTACAGTCTCCGGAAAATTTGAGAATTAACAGTTTGGGCAATTTCACATTACCTTCAATCTGTCTTTTGGTTTCAATTTCCGTAGATGAATTATTTAAATTCGTGTTGACATTTTGAATACTGTATTTCTTTAAATAACGGTTGATTTTAGACTTCGTTATTATTATTTTATCGTTATATTCCATAGAAGTGTTAATATCTGACTCTAATTTTGATTCATTTTCAATCAAATTTTGTATTTTTCATTTAAATCATGTAGTTCTGTATCTTTACTATTTTCTAACTCTTCTTGTTTTTCTTCTTTTAAATATTCATCTACATTTTTAATACTTTGAGTTACAGAAGCACGTATATGTGCTCGATTCTTATTTAGTGTCTTCTGTTACATTTTAATAAATTATGAAAGGAGACTTACCGTGAGTAGGCTTCGTTTAGAAAGGCATCCAAAATGCTTAATCCAAAAGGCAACACAAAATTTTAAATAAATTGGATTCCTCCTTTTTGGGCCCGATGCACCAATTTGAAACGAAATTCTAGATCAAGTTCGAAATCAAAGAATGAGAGGCATGGCCTGGAGGATTTTACATAATTTTAATTAAAAATTAATTATATACATATATACATAATGTAGGCTAAAATGCCTAAATCGAATGTCAACGCCTAGGGAAGCACTGAATAGTTTCATCAAAGGAATTTAACGATCGAATTATACTGCGTAGTGCAGTTCGAATCCTACCCTCAAAAAGACTGACGTAAAAAAAAAAAAGTTTTGCAAGCCATGTGTTCAGAAGAGGAAGAATTAAGTAAGCCAATAGATGAACTTCTAACGCCATATCTTGGCGATATCAAGAAATATTCCTCAACACTCCTTAAGTAAATATCTCTCGTACTTTTTGTGGTATTCAATTAAATAAACCTATGAATACTCGGCAAGTACAAATCATTCTTCTATGCAACAAGTATGCACAGTCGCAAAGATAATTAATTAAGAACACAAAATAAATTGAATCTTTTTGTATCTGAGATTTAGTTTTGCAAATATTTCAAGTTATGCATATTTCATAAAAACAACACAGTATAAACTGAATATAAAATAATACGCTGAAACGAAGTTATTATCGTGATGTTCAGTACTGCCTTGCTCCAACATTTATTAGGGCAACAGTAGCAATATGTCTGGGAATGGATTCGATGAGGTGCTAAAAGCAATGTGGTGTTACTCTCGCCTAGCAATCCCACAATTTTTGCCGTAAATTGGTCACAGATAATGGTGATGATTCCAGATAGGGAAGAAACCATTGCTCGCAGGTGTTCGAGAGAATTTACGTCTACGAAATGTGAAGACGAAGGGAGTACTCTAGCTTAATTGTTATGCTCACTGAACCACTTTTGTGCAAAGGGTAAACCATGGGGTGGCGCATTATCCCTTGAAAGAGAGCGACAAGCTGTATCTATTCAACGATAATAGGTAGCTCAAACTCATCAGATGAGAATTATGATGAAAGAACTCAAGAAGGACCACGTAAAAATAACGCGGATATTTATACCGCCACCACCGGTCTGTATATTGCTTTCTGAGATGAGGGATGCAATGCTTCGTGCAGTTTACTCTACACGCAAACTCTGCCATTCGTGAACAGCAACTAAAATCTCTATTATAAGAACAGATAAAGCGTTTTCAGTGTTCTACTCTCCCTTGGCGATGCAACACCAAATTCCACCCAGACATAGATATATTCCCATTAGCGATAGAGTACGAGATGGTTACCGTCTAATTTAACTGAGTTGCGCCAATTGTCGAAGAAAAATCCTTGTGTAGATGATGGACGAAACACGTACATTAAAAATATGTGGAAAGTGTTTCTTGTCGTTGATATCGCACGACTGAGTTTCATCGAGCATCAGTTGCTAGTTTACATAATTTACACCGGTTTTTCCACTTTTGAAGTCTTGTGACGCATGCTTAGCAGTTTTGCAGTTGATATCATATATCCGACTTTGCGAGAGCCGACAAACTGTTCGCGATCAGACTCCCTTAGATCGTTTCCTTTACACATGAAAATAATCATTGGCGAGCCAAAACGGAGGCCGAATGGTTAAGATCGCTGCATAGTGGGAATTCGATTCGATCCCAAACGGGCTGGCTGTGTGGCTGGTTTTGCAAGTGCAGTTTTCCTCAAGCGTAACGAAAATGCAAGCCACTTTCCTTTTAGATCTTCCGCGAAATTATTCATGCCCTTAGGCAGAGAGACCCTGCGTGCTTTTCCATATCCGAATAACCTCACAAATCTTTGGTATACCCAAAGAAGCTTTAATAGCTATACACTGCGGCATCGCCACAGCCAGCGGCATCGCCACAGCCAGCGGCTCGCAAGTCATTGATTCTTATTGTGCTCATTTACATGGTCGCACTTCTCCAATACATTTTTTTTAATTCTCGAAATTATGTTTAGACTCAATTTTTACTTGTCCATGCATTTTCTCAATACCAACAGTTATTGCAATACGATGACAACTGAATCTCAAAAGAATATATTAATTAGATAGTCTTGGGTTTTTGGACCAGCCATTAAGAAAAACATCAGCTGATGACTTGATGATGCTCTTGCTTGAAATACTACTTTCTTTAGTCGTTAAGTTCGATTCATTTAAGACAAAAGGAGGAGGTGTTATAAAAACTTACATTTTCCAATTTACAGTCCACTGATGAAATGAATTTCATATGGCCCAATAGTAAATATTCTTGCATGAACTTTTTGCACTGATTATAAATTTCTGGCATTGAAGAAAGACTTTTCTCCAAATAAAAAAATGGGAAAGCTATTTCCTCTGAGTTACTCAAAAGTTTTGTATTACGTTTGAAAGGAAGCTCAACTGAGCATCTTCCACATTCATCAAGAGTATGCGAACTTTTAAAACGAACCTCACATAACCTTTCTTTCTGTTATAAGAGGTTGCGAATCTTAGATTTTCTATAACTGCCCAAATGACTTGACTAGTTCTTCAGTATTTTCCCTTACGTGGTTTACGTGGTCTTTATGTGGTTTACGAAGTTTTAAGATGACTTCATCTTGACTTACTTGAATGTTAAACTGCTCCTCAATCTGTTTTTAAATATCCTTTTCTTCACATTTTATATAAAACTGATTCAATATTTCTTTCGGTTCACTACTAAATGCATTATACTTCTTTAAAAGCAATTCACGTGCACACATTTTCTGTGCTGACTCTACATTTCGTTATTTGCAATTTTAATACTCTCTTCCTTTTTAACAAATCTTCCTGGTTCATGTTTAACGTAGCTAAAAACACAACTTACCGCTATAGGTTAACCAGCTAGCCACCTCTTTACAAGAACGCTTACACAAAATTTTCTGCTGTAGACGGACCAAAACCGTTAAACGTAAGGCAATGCAAAGCGTACCTAAAGAGCAAAGCTCGCAGTACCCTCAATACTCCGAAGTCAGCTCTTAACTAAAAACTTATGGCTGATGCTCTGTATGACCTTATATAGATTTCTCCCGGCCGACGAGAAATCTCTAGTATCTTCCACTTCTCGGAATTACTGGAAGGCATATAGGGTTAAAGTTGCATATAGGGGCCGGTTACAGTTACTTATTGGGATCACTTACAGTACCAATCACAGTTATACAGGGATCGGATTCAAATGTCTCCAAATGGTAGCTTAGTTTGGCGACTTTTGGCGATCGCCAGCTTGGCGATATCTCACAAGTTTAGTGACATAGTCATTTAGCTTAGAAGCTTCATCCCTTCAGACTTTTCATGTTGCATTTTATAAAAGATACTACAATTCGCATGTAATTTCACTAAAATTATGTATACATATACAAAATTCGTAACAATATGACGAATCATTGAGTAAATTGTTAAAGTACAAAGAGGCGCATCTTTATTTTCAAAAGCATCTGAAATATCATCTTCCTATCTAAGACATCTTCCTATCTAATCCTATCTAAGATAAAGTTGACAGAGACAAAATTGTTCAGAGAGTCATTAAAGTCTCTGTCATGGACTTGTTGCCTGATAGCTTTTCATTTACACAGGGCAGTTTTTTTACTTAGTGTTCTGAGTTAATAAACTAGTCAGAGGAATCAAAGCAGATGACGTATTTGTATCCAATAAGAGACTTCCATCGCTCTCACAATAAACATAATAATTTGCAACTTTTCAATGCCTTCGGGACATAATTTTAAAATAAGCTGCATTAGTAATAAAATAAACAGAATTCTTAATAGCAGACAGAGAGTAACAGTGATTAAAAATGCCAATAGAAATGCAAAATACGAAGAATAATTATAAGTAATATACAAAAAAAAAATAAAAAAATTAATAAAGAAGAAGTGGAAAGCAATTAATTTTGAAACGTAATGTATATGTATTTTCAGTTTAGTTAATTAATTACTGGAATTTATTACCATACATCATTTTAAAAATTCATTTTATGTTTGAATTGCATTTTTATTTTGTTTCATGATTTTTATTTTTCATGACGATGTTAAAATTTTTTTTTAATTTTTATTATATACCGTAATACACATATATTATATACCATACACACATATATTCATTACATAAAATACACATATTTGTAATCATTCACTTACATAAAAGAAGAATAAATCGGTTACTTCATATATAACACATATTGCCAGGAATTAGGATATAAAGCGTTTAATGTTTATAAAAGACGAAATTATCCTATGTATATAATTAATATAAAAATTATTATATTTTATGTATAATTATAAAATAACATAAGTTATTATATGTTACGTGTAAAAATTATAACAATTCTTATATTAACAGAAATATTTTAACAGTTCAAGCTGTATTCGAACTTACAATCTGATAGTCCACACAAAATTCAGCACATCTCTGGACATGCCGCGGGATCAAGCAAGCTATACTTAAAACGAAGTTTGAAAAACTACGAACAACAGGATTGCTAAACAGACGATAAATTAGACTTTACTTGTTTGAAGGCATTTCGGAACATTAAGAATATAATAATTCTCTCAAGCAGGAAAAGGTATTCTAGCATGTTTAGTTAATGCTAACAAAGCGGTAAAAAAATACATCGCTTTGCAGCTTGGAATAGTAACTTATTTGCATCAAGGTGAGGGAACATTGTATCACTAACAAAGAAATCAATTAGAAATTATGATTCAAAATAAACGTCTCATCATAAATTAAATTTGCTAATATAATAAAAAATTCGGTTCATATGCTATTAGTGAGCAAAACGCTGATTCAGAAGCTGCAATCACTTTCCGGACACATGATTTCCATACGCAGTTTCATTGGCTGTGACCAAATAAGTTTCCAGCAACATTGTATCACGCCATGCGCAATGATCATGACTTCTGGTCAAGGCGCCGAGGACATGTATCTGACGCGCTGGCTATATGTGTCCCTGAGTAAAAGCACTGGTGCAAAGCTACAGAAGTGCAGAGACAGATTGGTGCCAGGCTACAGAGGTGCAAGCTACAGACGTGGAGAGATACTTATTCGCATACATATCTCCTTGTGTAGACGGACCTTAATAAGGCGTTGGCCATCATTATTACATTGCTATCACGTAACATGATGTGGTTAAAATTATATTACAAGACAGAGAACAAAGAAAGCCTCCTTTGAAAATCATTGTTTGTAAAATTAAATCGGAACATCTGCCAGAATTCGAATTCTTACAATTGAAGTATTTAAATCAAAAAATTAATTTACACAGTCCAGTCACATTAATGTGACCACCACGTACTTTCCATGTCAGAGTTAAATAACCAATCACAGAAGGCAGGTGGCATCACAGTGCAGTTGAGCGTATATAAAGGGTGTGTGAGGGCTTCGGAAAACATTTCAATCGTTGGCGTAATGCAGAAACGAAGCGATTTATCCGACTTCCAAAAGGGCATGATCATTGGCTTTCGGGCCAAGGGTGGAAGCATTTCCGAAACGGCTGAGTTTGTGAACTGTTCGCGTGCCGCCGTGGTAAAAGTGTACCGTGCATGGCAAAATGGGACTGTCCAAAATCAGCGACGTGGCAAATGTGGTGCACCACGGGCCATAGATGACAGAGGCGAACGACGGTTGCGGAGATGCGTTCGGGCAGATAGACGGGCTACCGTTGAGCAACTGACCACCAAAATGAACCAAGGGGCTACCAAAAGTGTCTCCCAAAGTACTATTCAGCGAACATTGCTGCGTCTGGGCCTCCGAAGCAGACGCCTGGTTCGTGCACCTATGCTGACTGCTGTTCATCGACGGCGAAGGCTAGAATTTGCACGCCAGTACAGCAGCTGGACGTCCACTGAGTGGCGACAGGTTGCGTTTTCGGATGAATCGCGTTTTATGCTCCATCGGACAGATGGACGTTGGCGTATAAGGCGTGAAACCTCTGAAAGGAACCACCCTGCAACCATTGCCGGAACGGTCCAAGCTGGAGGCGGGAGCATTATGGTCTGGGGAATGTTTTCCTGGCATTCTCTAGGTTCACTGATCATTGTGGAAGGCACAATGGATCAATACAAGTACGCATCTGTCCTTGCGGACCATGTTCACCCCTACATGCGCATTGTTTTTCCTCAGGATGATGGCATCTTCCAGCAGGACAATGCGAGGTGCCATACAGCTGCCAGTGTACGTGCGTGGTTCGAAGAGCACCAGGATGAGTTTACCGTCCTCCCCTGGCCAGCAAACTCACCTGACTTAAACCCAATCGAGCATCTGTGGGACCATCTCGATCGAGTTGTTCGCGCCATGGATCCTCAACCGCGTAATCTAGCGCAGCTGGCCACGGCATTAGAGTCGGCATGGCTCAACATCCCAGAGAACACCTTCAGGGACCTATGTGACTCTCTTCCTGCACGTCTCGCAGCAGTCCGCTCTGCGAAAGGTGGTTATTCTGGCTTTTGACAGATGGTCACATTAATGTGACTGGACTGTGTATAAAAAACTCAAAAGCTTAAAAAAAGAATGCCAGATTTGATGATGAAAATTACGATATAAAGCGGAAAGAAAAGTTACATTTAAGACAATAATTTCTTAAAACCACAAAAATAATTACAATAACCGCTTTTATTAAATAAACGGCTAAGTTAGTTTTTGTTTTTTTCCCTGACATGTACAGAAGAAGCTATTTAATAAACTTAAACATTTGTAAAACGTTCCGAAATATTTTCTTCTGTGTAGGTTAAGATACAGCAAAAAAGTGTGTGTTCTAAACTTCATTCCAGAAAGCGTATTCTAAAACTAACTTTTTTGCCTTAAATTATATTTTTGTATTTAACAAAACTACTCGTTCATGCTAAAAATTATATTTTTATTCTAAATTTTACACTAAATTTAGTAATTTTATATTAAAAATCCGGCTACTTTCGGAATGAAAAATATTTCGTATCACGTGACATATAATAAATTCATCTCTCTCTCTCTCTCTCTCT
>KK114814.1:314420-329255 GCA_000611955.2 Stegodyphus mimosarum
AATTTATTTTCTAATGGATTGTTCCATTTTGCGCCCTTTATTATATTTATTGTATCTAGCGGATATTCCTTGCACGAACCTTGGAGCAAATGCTTTCCTTGGATGTTATGTAGACGACACGGCTCTTGCCGTGAAGTCTGCAAATGCAAATTTTGCTGTGAAGAAACTACAAGAGCTGATGCCGGCGATCGAAAAATGGTGCACAGAATGGCGTATTTCTATCAATGGCCAAAAATCTCAGCTGCTAATTATTAGAAGAAAGCATAGGAAGTTACCGGTAAGTCAGAAGCTCTTCCTTTTCGGTACTGAGGTACCTATTGTAAAAATGACAAAATATTTAGGAATCACGTTTAATGAGCAATTCACTTGGAAAGACCATGTCTTTGAACTCAGGAAAAAAGCGTTCGGCGTTGTTAGCAGCCTGTTGCCTATTCTTGGTAAATATTCCAACCTGGATCTAAAAAGAAAACGACTTGTGTACACTTCCATTAGACCGATCATAATGTATGCGTCACCTGCCTGGTCTACAATACAGGAAAAGGAACTTGCCAAGATGCAGACAATTCAAAACAAAGTACTTAGGATTATCACCAACGCGCACTATTATGTAAGCAATGCAACTCTGCACTCTGATCTCAGAATTGACAAGATTGAAAATTGTTTGCACAAAACAAACAGAAATTTTTTCGCTAAGGCAATCGATTGTGTCTACCTTAAGAATTTCGCTACGTTTGATTACATTCCTCTTTCTGAGGATGTTGAACTTCCCTTCACTCTCCAGGTAGTCATCGACGATGTCAGCTCTATGGGGACGTGCGCTATCGTCCATTAAAACAAAAGTAGGGCCAACTGCTGCAGCATACAATCTAACAATGCGTTCTAGGACTTCATCTCGATACCGGACAGCCGTCAAAGAACCCCGTTTAAAGATCTGCAGGTCGGTGCGGTATCCTAATGATCCACCATAATGCTTCCGCCTCGGAATGCGTGATGTTCGGTGATGTTTTGGGACTGACTGCGTGTTCGTTATTCACGCCATATCCTTATACGCTTGTCATCTGGCTCCAGGACAAATCTTGACTTATCAGTAAACATGACATTGCCCCAGTTAGACACATTCCAATTGACATGTTCCCGGCACCACTGTAATCGTGCCCCTCTTGATTGGACGGATAGAGGAACACAAACTCGAGGTACCCGGGTGTACAGTCCACTCATATGTAATCTTCGGCGCACAGTAGCTGCAGATATCGCCTTACCAATGGACGCTCTAACCATAGATGTCACACGTGTGCAGGTCACTCTGCGATTCCGCCTGGCTACAATAGCAATATATCAATCTTCCACGGGGTTGTAACCCTTAGGCGACCGGCTACGGGCCTTCGAACAACTGTCTGTGTGGTTTGGGATTGTTTCCATAAACGTGAAATTACAGAATGATGAACGCCGAAGAAAAGGTCAACATCTGTGATCGACTGTCCTGCTTCAATGAGCCCCACAGCACGCCAGGGCTCAGAATCTTCCATTCGTTTTCTGGAAGTCATAGAAACACGTATGTCTTGAAAACAAATTGTGCGAAAGTTTTAAACACCTTCTATCAGCACTTACAATCAACTTCTGTAACCCTTCATAAAGCTGGCTTCTTATAAGACTGCCTGTTTTGCATATTTCTTGACACGAAAGCGCGATTGGCTGTTACCTAACATATTTGTATACTTTCATCTACCTCTGCAGCGAATTGCATCCTCTTCAATTCTGATTGGCTTCCGGAAATTAGCATTTTCCTCTCCGTGCTTAACTTTTGGAAGTGAGTGTACTTCCACAGAGGGCGAAAGCCGTGTGGAACTATAGATGGTTGTCTTAAAGCAGAATTCATCTTTGAATTAAATACAGTGGACACTCTCATGATGACTCTTTACTAACATGATCATATCTGAAAGGGATCAGTATTTCTGAGAACAAACCTCGTACTGAACATCACCTCTCTAATGTGATCACCAAAGAAAACAAAAATCGACTGGAATCGGGGATGGTCGTCTTAAAGAGGGTTCATTGAACATTAAAATTATATCAAACAGGCTGTAAATTCAAATTAAAGAGATACTGGCAGTTAAAGAGATACTGGCAGTATATCAGTTTACAGGCAGGGATGTCCTTCAGTTTTAATTTATTTTAAAAATGTCTGTTACTGCACCGGTTGGTCACAGGATTAATAGTACCTGGCATTAAACGGTGATTCAGTTGAGTGGTGATGCTAATTGAGGTAGATTTTAAAATAAAATTAAACCGAAGGACATCAATATCCGTCACAACAGTTCGTTACTAGCGACTTAAAATCATTCATGGTTGCAGGCACGCGTGGCATGTGCAATAAATTTAGATAGAATATTACAGTGAAATTAAATCGAAGACTATAGTCGTCAAGTCATTGGTGCCTTGTGAAGTGAAATTCTTCGTGCAATGGCAACGCATTCCAGAGCAAATGACCCCCGTAGCACAGATTATCATGTCCCATTCAAATCGCAACGTTTACTTCCTCGGGACATATCCCGAGTATCTTGGTTCTCAGATGTCCTGAGGACGCCGTAATTTTACATTCCGAGGATTCTTGTTTAAGTTGCTATGTCTGGAATATGGAAAGATGTTCTAAACATGTTAATTCGCAGATATCTTGAGAACTTCGTCATTCCACATCCTGGGGATGTTCATATTGCCTTTTCATAAGGACTTCCATTGTCAAACATTTTGAGAATGCTTATTCTTCAAGAAATTTTGGTTCTTCGAATCTGCAGATCTAAAGAATCCACATTTTTTAATTTTAATACACATATTTTGCTTCTTTAAAAGTTGTTTTTGACTGCTGTTTAGAAAGTGACATTGATACCCACATTAGACTTCTATTTCTTTATTAATTTTAACTGATATTTTTCTTGCATTTTAAAATTTATTTAGATTCGGGAAAGGTGATTTCAATAAATTACCTAGTTCTAGAACATTTGCTAAATTTTAAATATCGTGCATTTTGTATAGTATATAAGGTATTTCTCCTGCCTTCTTCGCATGCCTTCGTAGTGTAGTAGTCAGCACGCTCGACCCGTATTCAAGACGTCCGTGATTCGAGTCCGGGCAAGGGCATTGCTCATTTTTCACCTGTTCTCACCCGATTGTTGCTTCCAAAATATCCTAATGTCTCTACAAGTGGCCCTCGACCAAAAAAAAAAAAAAAAGGGGGGGGATAAATTTTAAAACATACTGTAATAGAAGGTGATGTAGAAAGATTTAGGCACATACATTGTTAAAAGTGTATGAATATTGTTAAGTAGAAAGCAGTTGCTTGAAATAATTATTAACATAATTAATACTATTTGAAACAATTATTAGCATTTAAGCTTATCATAGAAGAATATTTTTGAAATAAAAGCGTTAAAATGCTTGAAATTAATAACTGCTACATGGTCAAAATCTTCGTGTTTCATATACAGTTATTGCTTTTGGTTCAGAACATCGTAAGCATATTATTTTCTTGCACAGAGGAAGTTTATCACCCTGTCGTACGAAAAACCCATTTTATATTTTTGAAGTATTAAATCTTCATCTGTTAATGTCAACTTTTTCTGTAACTTATAAAAAATGGAAGTTGTCGATATTTATTTAATTTATTTAACGGTTAATTTTATTTTGAGGCAACCTTTCCTATTGCTTTTGTTTTCAACCCACGCTTTCTTGCTAGAATCAGATTTGAGTTTTGGGTATTATGAAACGTAGGGTTATTTAAGCTGATGTCTGAGTTACTTCAGACAGAGCGTGTTCTACCTTTCCAGGCATGTTTCTCTCTGCTATTTAAACTTGTTATTTTATGTCGATACATATTAACTGCCAGTTTGTCTATGTCAGTGGTAGGGCCAATAGCCAACTTCGCATTAAATGTCTCTGAGCAGCTTCGGCTGATTATTTGATTTAGTTTTAATTTTACATTTCTATTTCGAGTTGCCGTCAAAAATATTGGCGTAGATTTATAAGCACCAGGAGTGCTGACTGTAAATACTTGAGTTGAATAAAAGGTTTTTTTTTTAACATTTTACACGTGTTGTTCATACAGTTGAACTTGACGATTAGTCGCTTCACTGTTGAAGTAAAGACCTAGCCAACAAAGTAACTTTAATTTCGCTAGAATTTTCCAAAGTTACTAGGAAGTGTAATTCAGGAGATTATCGAGGATTGTATAGTCGTTTTATATATATATATTCTTGGATGAGTCTAGATCATAATGATTTCAAAAATACAGATTTTTCCTTTATTACCAGACACTGCATTATTGTGAATTAATTCAGGGAACAAATAACACGTTAACAAGTTACATTCATGGTAAAGTGATGTAACGAACTAATAATCACGTTACATTCATGGACATGTAACGTGACGTAAAATCTTAAAAGTTTTACCGAGACTTCGTTAAAGACAGTTTTAACATCGGTGTTGACAATTACTAAAAATTAGACATATTGCCTTTAAGTTGTTGGATTATACTAAAAAATAACGCGTTGTCATTACTTGAAAAATAAGCTAAAGATCTTTCCCTCTTGGAGCGGTAACGGTTCTCAGACATAACCTCACTGATGATTAATGCGCATATAATGTAACGTAGTGTGACTCAAAAAAGGATTATCTGAGTTACAATCATTTTCCAGCATCAAAATTAAAAGTGATACGGAAAATATTGGTTTAAATCAACATTCTGTGCGTTCATCCGCAACTGCAGTTTACCTTCTCTTTTACTATGCAACATTTCTATCTTCAGTTTTAAGGAAGAAATTCAAAAGCGCTATTTCATACCATAGATTGTCATCTTAGGAAAATAATACTACCCTAGCACTCAAAATTCATGACTATCATTTGGAAAATCAGACGTTTCCCTGTAAAATGGCAAAGAATCGAGCCGGGACGCACGCCATTTTCTTGTCGATTATGATTCTGTGAGTGGTTTGCGCGGTGTTCCAAATGATTTATTCAATGAAATGGCAGTAATAAGTTCTCACCATCGCATTAAAATACCACCATAAGCGTTCTGTGCGAAACTAACTGAAACTGGCTGAAACGCGTCACTTTCCTCTTTCATGAAATGTTTTCTTTTATACTTATTATGCACAATGGCATCTTGCTGAGTTTGAAGTAATTTTAATACTCAAATAATGTTTTCTTCCCTAAAATTTTGATTAGGTAATGCTATTCGATTTATTTTGAATATAAAAAGATACTAAGGATGTTCAACAATTTCAAGCGTAATGTACAGTGTGATCCAAAATCGGTCAAATCAAACTGTCAAAAACTGTAAAGATTCCAAAAGTGGATATTAATGGCAAATCATTTCAACAGAAGACATCTCAATACTTTACAAGTAATACATCACTTGAAATTTGAGTTGTAATTATGCCGTTAGCTTTAAAACCGTTTGTTTGGAGATTTAAGACAGAAATGATATTTCCCAAGCAGAAAGAATTTTCATGGCAGAGTATTACTCCACTGCGCATTCTTACAGAAATGTTGTTGACATGTTTAAACAGACCATATGTTTATGAGCCTTACAAGATAATAATTTTTCGCTTGTTAACCTGATTTCCTGAAAATAGATGCTTTCACCGTACGAAAATATGTGGCCGCTATCTGAGTTCGGATAAAATGGACGAAGACAGGAATAAAATGTTGCAGTCACCAACAAGGAGTCTGAGAAAAATGGCATCACAATCAAATTTGTGTGTTGCGAAGCCATAAATTAAATAACACATCTCGAAATTTCAATTGAAATTACGCTACTGAAATTTCCTGATGTATTACTTATATAGTTATAGCATAGGTGTTCATCCATTGAAATAATTTGCCATTAATACCCATTTTGGAATCTGCGCAATTTTTGAAAACTGTATGTTCTCGACTTTGGATGAGTAAAATGTAATGATGTAATGTTGTAAAATGAAAAATGACAAAGAGTTTTTAAAAATCTTAAGATCACATATCTGTTATTCAATGATGCAATTCTCTAAAAGATTTCGTCATATTCTTCAAGATGCTGATAGGGCGAAACCTTCATTGACTATATGTAATTCCACAGAGCAATTTAGGTTTCTGTGAAGGCATTCGCTTAGAAAACGGATGATGTTCAATAGCGATGTTTGCTTGTGATCTGAGACATGGTGGTCACTTTCAATGGTGGTCATCTGTCGCCATTAAAGATTTCACTGCTATCTGGTATACATGTAGGATCCCCGTGTTGGATTCAAGTAAGCACTACAGCAGTAATTTTTTTATCACTATGCAAAATTTCCCTGATTATTTTCGCGAATTTTAAGGGAGTCTGCCGAAAACGTCGCGGAGAAAATAATGCAGGGCGAAAACTTCGTGGTACAAAACATCGCGGGAGAAAAGAAAGCAAAGGGAAAAAACATCGCAGTTCTACAGCATTGTTGTACAAAATATCGTCATCGAAAAAAAAGCGATTCAAAACTTCGCAGTTTTAAAACATCGTCGTCGAAAATATCATGGTAAAAAATAAATTACCTAAAAATCGTCGCATGACGATAACATAGCACACATGCGTTTTTCAGGTTTTAAAAGCTGTAAATGCATTTTCGCATAATGATTTGGGAAGGCAAGAAGGATATTGTTGCGTGCGTACGGGTTCGTAATGGATTGAACGCACAAGTCGTTAAAAAGTTCATAAAATTTATTCTTTTCACAAGAAATAAAGCAAAATACTGAAATATTTCCTCAGAGATATTCGTACAATATCACAATATCTCAAACTTTAAACAAAACGCAATTAAAAACAGAGAAAGTTAATCCAATCTCACAGCGAATTCATTACAATCAATAACAGCATTAGGTAAACGACAGTTTTCTTAAAAACAGCTACAACTGAGAAGAGGTGTTTTAATTTGGCTTTTATAAGCTTTTTAATTATTTACTAGAATATTCTGCTAAAACCTCGATTTCTCCCGATATTTGTGGATGCAACAGTAAATACGAGGTATTTATTTATTAAATATTAAATGCACGCTCTAATTTTTACTTTTCCGACTTGGTTAAAACGTCTGCGTTGCACGGGAAAATAAAACAATTTGAATTACAATTCTAAATAAATAGCTAAATAAATACGAAATCCGTAACAATATTTTTTAATTTTATATTTCGTATTATTAAATGAACTAATAAATTTTTGCTGAAAAAGTAATAAGGAAATTTAAAAATTGAAAATGACTAGAAAATTAATGCAATTTACAGCTCTTAATAGAATTTTGAATGTACATAATTAATTAACAAAGGTCATTAATAAATTATCATTTTTATAAAGTTTTACTCATAATGTTTCATGAAAAATATAGCCTAAAAATGTTTAGAGAAAGGAAGCTAAATAACTGCATGATGTTACATCTATAAAAATTGCTTAGTTAATTATGAAATTACTTTCTTTCATGTTTCTTAATCTGATATAATTTTGTTGAAAGTTATATGTTTCGTTTCCGTTTATTCTTAAAGTGTCGTTGATATTTTTTGCGCTCCCAGATCTTTATGCGAACATGCATTTACAACTTTTAAAACCTGGAAAACGCCTTTGTGGATTTTTATCGTCATGCTATGATTTGTAGGTGCTTAATTTTTTACAACGCTATTTTCGACGAAGATGTTTTTAAACTGCGAAGTTTTTGAACTGTTTTATTTTCGACGACGATGTTTTGTACCACAATGTTTTAGAAATGCGATGTATTCTCTTTGCTTTCTTTTCTCCCCCGATGTTTTCGCCTTGCTTTGTTTTCTACTCGACGTTTTTTGTCCGCAATGTTTTTGCCGCTATGTTTTCGGCTGTAACCAATTTTAAGATATATTTTATTGTTTCGCAACACCAATCCAATAAATAAACGGTTATTTTCGTACAATTTTTGAATTTCTACTCCAGGTCTTATAGTTATTATTATTACTATTATTTAAATTCTTTTGTGTTCCGTTCCGTTAAAATTTCTGTACAAATATGTTATAACGTAATCCTATTCTAAAATCCGAATACAGAGTTCAACTTACGAATGACCCAATCTAAAAGGTAATGCAAAGTGGCACTTCACTGTCTGTCAGTGCCGACAAACAATTCCGACGCCGAGCATTGCTACGTGCTATTTAATAAAGAAAAATTTGTGTATGCATAAAATAATGTACAAAAACAAGGTCCATTCTTCATTTGAAATAACGATGTTGACTAAGTTTTCAGAGCTTGGCGGATCTACAAATTTAAATTCCAATTAAAAAGTATTAAGTAAAGCATTATAATTATTGCTATTATTGCTTCATTTTCTGTATACATTCTCTCTAACCCTTCGAAATCTTAATGCAGATCTTACAGCCCCCGAAAGTTTTCGGGAGTTTTGATTAGTTACTCCACGACCATATAAGAATTTTGTCTTTGCCTCCTGGAAAAAAATCACTCCCTTAGTCATTAGTCGTCACCAATTACGAGACACATATAACACTGAGCAATTATTATTAATACTATTTTACCAGGATACTCTGGCTAATACTTAGGTACTTCAGGCGTTGTGCATTTTGGGAACCAACCGAGAAAACAAATCTTAGACCACATTTGTAGATATTTGCGCAAAACGGTCTTTGAAGACCCAGTACAGGCATTAGTTTGTAACAAGCTGAAAAATACTAACATTGTTTGTTTACCCATTACTATATCTTCAACTCTGCGGTACATTTCGTCAATGGCGATTTAGCGTGGAGACTCGAGTGAAGGTTATATTCCAATAAATGGTGTTTAAATAAGGCTGTCCATGGTTTAGCAGCTGCATATCAGGAAGAAAGAGATCTGTCATTAGGTCATTATACATTCTTCAACAGCTTAGCAACTATGACAAGACTGCACATTAGAGTAACCAACGTATTATTTAACAGTGTAGTTAATCCTCTCTTATGGTAACCAAATCAAGTAGACGCCCTCTCTGAAAGTGACAAGTTTTTTTAAAGAAGAAAAATATACACCAGTGCTCAACATCTCCTCTTTAAGATGCCCACTTCCATAGTCAGCTATACCCGCAGGTATAAATGGACGGCACAACTAGAATTTCACCGTTGGTTGTACATGTATAATCCCACCGCACAAACTATGCAACTCCGACCTAGTTTTGAGGGCGGACCGTGGATCTTACACCACTTCTTATACCATCAATCACTCGAGAGGATTTTTGGCTCGCCATATTTCGAGCGCCCTCTTGCCGCTGAGACAGTATACGCTTATAAGTATTTATGCCTTCCCGGGATTCGAACCCGGATCCATCGTTACGGCAGTTACAGTCACTAACCACTATACCGTCTGGGTGGCTAGTTCTACCAGCAGAGCAGCTCATTTGCACGAGCTGGTGGGTATTTTTGGATTGGGAAAATAAGTCTAAATCAGTGGTCTTCAAATTTTGTTTTGCAATGCAATTTCTCTGTGGGTTCCACAAATACATATCAAAATTAGAAAGCTGAGGCTAATTAATTAAATTTTTTACTTCTGTCGCTATTGTCTAAAACATTTTGAAATAGATCAGTTTGCATGAGTTAAATTATAGCGAAATTCTAACAGCATACGCAACATTTCTTTAATTTCAGTGCTTTTTAAGAAAATTAGTTTACTTATAATGGTAAGAGTTAAAAAAGAAAAAAAATGGGTTCCTTGAGGCGATAGCTTTATGGGTTCTGTAAGTCAACAATGGCATAAAGGAATTCATTTGTAGAACATTTATTTTTTTGTCATTGCCCGTTATGAAACAGTGAGTGAATTCCCAAAACAGGGGTAGTTAATAGCCGGGCTCTAATAATAACTCCTGCATCTTGCAAGGCCAGTAACTGAATATTTGGCAGTGCAATTTTACAGTTTTATAATCAAAATGTGTATAAGACATTCTCGTCCCGTAAATTTTAAAAATTAATAAACATCATTACGTGTTTGCAGTTTTGCAATTCTTCATTTAGGACATCGGAATGAACTTAGTTATATGTAAGTTAACACATTCTTTCTTTTAATTTCTATTTTATAATATAAGAAATTATAGTTTTATGATAACTTTTTAATAGTTACGAATATTCATTAGCTAACGTTTCTGTTTACAATGGCCAAATATGCTAGACCTAGCTGAACACCACAGCTTTTACAACGCCAACTGTAAAAGCTTTTTTAGGGGAAGGACAAAATTCCCAGGATCGGTTTGCCTGCAGAAGATCAAAATCATCCGGAATCGCGGTGGTTGTCTTTGATAAGATTTGCTACATTTTGATAATTCTCATTAGAATCAACACTTTGAGAAAATCTACTGCTTTATAAAATTTTGGTGCTTTACCATGGGTAGAGGTGTAATAGTTATTAAAGTACTAAATTACTATTTGATCTGAAGATTTCATGCAAAATTTTAATAGTTTATTTAGAATTATCAGAACTGTGCTTACAGTGTACAATCCCTAAGACAATCACCCACTATTCTAGATTATTTTGATCTTTTGTGCAAATAGTCGCTTTACAGAGATGATGTCACACAAATACTGGCCATTTTCAGAGGTAAGTTTCTACAGGAAGAGGTCGCCACCAGAGGTGCGTTGTATTTACATTGCCGAAATGACTCCGTATAAAAGTAAAGTACAAAAATAAAATCGTACTTTGGACAATGATAGAGTTGCAAGATTAAGCCTTCTAATGAAGATGCAAATTAATAAGAACTGCGTTTATTATAAATCGCTACGTTGTAAAATAATATACTGTTTTATTTAAAAGATAGTTAGAGATTTTACATAGTGTGAGATGGCAGTGCCTGCGAGAACTTGCAATTTTTGAAACTATTAATTAATACTATTAGTTCTTTAACAGTGTGTTGTAAAATAAGTCTAAAAATGTTGTAGATGTTTTTAACATCAAACGTGAGATGTAGAACTGCATTCCAAGATACTTAGTTCCGCCAATAAATTCTTGTGTGTGCGTGGAGAGAGGGAAGGAAGGAGCTGGAAAAGATCAGGAAATACTAACATTTCATCTACTTGAGGTTTAATAATGTGCAAGACCGTTACTACGCTTATAAAACAATGTAACTAGTAACCAAATCTATTTAAGAAAAACAAACAGTTAGGAATAATGGAATCATGAGGGGGCGGGAACAAAATCAACAAATGCAGTCACGTGCAGCAGCTGTAAAAGTGAATAAAATACTGTGAAAAGGAAACCTGTCTCGGGCTTAAAATGCTGAGCGCAGCTCTTTTTCTTTGTTGTGTACTTAAAACGCAGTAATTTTAGGATCAGTGCCGAATTTGAGAAACCCCGAGCCTAGCGGTGCATTGACTGATAAACGTTTCCTGGGCAGCCATGTGTGCCTAAGTTTGCTTCGATGCCAGTTTATTCTAGACACACACACACATACACAAAAAAAAAGTTGGATGGATTCCTCCCAGGCGTTTTTATAACTTCAGATTTTGCAGTGTTTATTATTGTTTTGTTTCCGATTCGGAGTCGCGAGAATATTGCCCAATTTCATTACACTGCAGAATTCACTTTCAGTAATTAAATAAAAGAATCCCATTTTGAAATTTCGGTCTTAGTATCCGAACTAAATAAGACGCCTCGTATTTCAGATAGTGAGGTTATAAAAAATACTTTCGGGAAGATCATTCCGGAAGTAGCTAGTATTTTTGAATACATAAATAAAATTCGATACTGAACATCATCTCTCTAAGATGATTATTTTCAAAGAAGACCAAAGCCAATTAGAGCTCCCCTATTGCAAATAACTATGTGTTTACTGTAATGCTAACAATTAAATTTTACTGTTTTTCACATCTTTTATGTTTTATTTTTATAAAAATACAGCGTTATAAATAGCTAAGTTCTAATAAAAGTTTTAAAATAAAATACAGAGAACTGCGTACTTATTTTGTAAACTATACGAAATAAAGTCTCAGATTAAATTTTCTACTTTCTAACTGAACCCAGAGATATGACTCATCCAATAACATAAAGAATTAAATGATCCATTGTTAGGCAGTGTACAAACGATCATTCTTTCCTAAGGCACGTAATATATATGGCTTGAAACAGCGTGAAGAAATGCCAGTAAGGCTCCAAACGTTCATGAAAATTGTCACCTGGATATACATTGAGTCTTCTTCTAAGACGAGCATCCACGGTTTGAAAAGATTTGTTCTTTTATGGAGGTTGTCGACTTAGAGAAATGACTCTCAATTTTTATGTTTATTTATGTTCTTAGAAATACTGGTCGTTTTCAGAGTTGGTTGTCGTCGCCAAGAGAGGATTCATTGTATTAAGAAGACTATATTCTGCACTGAACATGAATGTTCTAAGTAGATAACAATCTCCTGGAATGGCGCGTTTTTTCTTAGAGAAGTTTCACACCACCAGTTAGGGAGGCTGAATAACTGAGCTTATAAACTTAGGCAAAGTGACGAATGAAGTATGCGATGGCTTGGTGGAGAGAGGACGGTCTTGAGGAAATATCATAAAATTGATAATCCTTTCGCGAAAAGACATTAAAGTATTCCGAACTGGAAGCAAACTTTTGAGATTATATCCATGGAATTCGGGCAAATGAATTTCTTGTATCTGCTAAATGATTCATCGCGATTAGATGATTAAATTCGCAAAATAGGAAAAATATGAAGTGAATATAAGTGAAATTACCACTGGATAAGAATTTTCACGGCACAACATGAGCTCGTCATTCAGCACCCAATTAGTAATACTTTGTGTTATGTGACTGCGGTGCTTTAAAGCAAGATGGTTGAATTTTTTTTTTCGCCTAATTTTCTGAAGTAATTAAAACCTCGAGGATTTCTACTGAAAATTCTCAGTACAAAATTAGATCAAATGTAAGTAATTGCGAAATGTAAGTAATTTGTCTGGTTGAAAAATTTGAAAGGAATGCAAATACATATTGGATACTCCGAAACAAATGTAAACAAAAATTCAACGTCACAAGAGCAATATAGAAGCCTATTGGTTTGCACTCGAAACCTCTTCTTCGCTTGCGATACAGATGCGTATTTAAGAATTATGCGACTGGTATTACAAGCTACCCACCTCCAGCGCGAACATTCCCCAGAATTTTTATTTTCGGAATATTAGTCAACTTATGCGGAAACCAGTTCTTTGGAGGAATCGTACGAGGGACAGAGGTTGGAACGAAATATTTTCAATTCAATTTCAAAAAGTCCCGCGTGGCTAGAGAAGATACAGCTTTCAACGAGACATGTTTTGGCTAGGAACCTTCCAATGGTATGTGACGGACAAATTTGTTTCTCGGCAAAGCTTCTTCTAGTTTCACGTGTCGTTAGATGTGATAACCCCATTAGAGAGTGTCCCAGAGAGATATTATTCACAGATATATTGGCCCTTTTCGAGGATTAGTAGCGTAGCTAAGGGGAGGAAGGCGAACATCTATTCCCGGGCGCAGCATTCATACCAAACGGAAGCTACGAAATTTTAGACTGTAATGTTTTCCCTTCTTGGCAAATAGGAGAATGCGCGAAATCTTCATTTCTTCCTGGGTACTGAAAATTTTAGCTACGACTGTGACAGAGCTGGCCGTTCATGGAAGGAGCTTGCCACAAGAACGTTCACAGTATGTAGTAGTTACTTCAAGCTGATTTTGTCTTAAAACAGATGTCTTTTAAATAAATCAGCTGAAAGCTTCTAACATACGGTACATTTATTGACGTGCCGTTTTTGCTGTCGCTATTAAACATCCGTTATCCTCCCTCATTTATGTGCATCCGGGCAATATAGAATGTCATCCTTCGCCTCACGCAACGGAACTCCCGTATCGCCGGTAGGAATAATCATAAAAGGCGATGAGATTTCATCCGCAAGTAGCATTGGCAGCACGCAAGATGCAAATTACGCAGCCTAACACCCTCACGTGAGTCTCGTAATAACAGCTCATCTGATTTGTTATCTGTAACCACATATATGTGTTATTCATCGTTCAGATTACATCACTTCATTACGTAATTAGAATTACTACTAGATATGATAATTAATATTGATTAGATATAAAATTATCTAGTAGCGAGTTCAGAGATAAAATGCCTGAAACGAGATCTTTTTTCCCTCTCTTTATATATATATATATATATAAAAAAATTATGTATTTAAAAAAAAAACGTGTGTGAATTAGACGGTCAGATTAAAAGTAGCAATAACACTTTTTGGTTACCACGATATTCTTGGCCAAATAATAAAAATCACGTGACAGTAAAAAACCACAGATTTTTTTAATCAAAACTGTCTAACAAAAATTTAAATTATTTAAAAGTAATCATTCCTATCCTTAAGATTCTGTTAACGCGCCAATACAGCCCTTGAGTGGATGCCTCGCGGTTTGATTTTTAGTCAAGTATATAACCAAGAATACTATGATCGAAAAATTATTATTACACCCCCTAGGGCGTTAGCCCAGAAGGGCTATTAATTTCGTTTTTGCATTTTACGTTGATTCACTATAAACGGCGAATCACTTTTTTAATTGTTGCCACCAAATATTATCGCCCTGTATTATATTTAAAGAAATTAAATAATAAAGAATCTGCATAACATCGCATGTATGTTTCTCGCGTTGTAATAAAACAACGGTACCTAGAGCCATCAAATTTTGAATAACGTACCTCTCCACCCGAATATGGGCACCTAGAAGCCCAAATTTGGAATTTGTTTTATTATCTATTTCCTATTTTGTAATGCATTTGAATTTTAGGTTAAGAAGCTAAAAAGCTATTTCAAAGCGAGCTATAGCAACACTGTACAGGAAAAAA